>CM041781.1:210377424-210396652 GCA_023374045.1 Limonium bicolor
GGCAAAATCCCTATCCCAAGCTACAAGGAAGCTACACAACCATTAAAGAACAAAAATGAGAGAAGGGAGAAGAAATAGCCATGGGAGGTTGAAGAAGAGCTTCAATGGAGGTGAGCTTTCTCCTCCTTTTCTTCTTCTTCTTCTTCTTCTTCTTCTTCTTCTTCTTCTTCTTTTCCTTTCTTCTTCTTCTTCTTCCCTCTTTTCTCTTCTTTTCCTGTCGTTTTTCTGTTCCATGTAGAATACCTCTCTCTCTCCTCCTTTTCTCCTTTTAAAAAGAAAGATTTGGGCAAAATCTGTGACCGACCCACCCTGGGTCAGTCGGGTCCAGAAGCAATTTTGGCCCCTAGAATGAGCATTTTGGCCTCCTGTGGGTCGGTCCTGTGGATCGGTCATGTGGGCAGGCTAACTTCAAAATGTTGTATCTTCTTCGTTTTAGCTCCGATTTTGGATCCGTTTGTGTCCACATGTTTGTATTTTTGTCTACTTTGTTCATAGCTATGTTATTTTTCATGTTTCAGCAATAATTGTGTAAAACACCAATATAACACAAAAGTAAAGGAAAACTAGCTAGAGTGGAGAAATAGACATGAAAATTATTGATAAAACATATGAAATACACCTCTAAAACATGCTCATTTGGACCCTCATCACTGGTTGATGTAGTCTATTCGTGAACAATGTGTAAGTGATAAAAGATGGACCTTTTATTGAAATTATGGTTACACAATCACGTATCCCACTTGGATAAAATTCCTATTCATGCTGAGAAGAAGCTCTCAACACTAAATATATCGATACTCCTACACTCGAAGTTCACGTTTATAAGACCACTTGAAGGATAAGCACACTCTCTTTGAGAAGTTCATTCTCAATTACACCAACACAAATTGACAATTACTAGAATCCCTAAAATGAGTAATGAGGAACCGTAGAAATATCGCGATCTATCAATACATTCAATGTTCTCTCTTGGAATCGTTAGTTTCAAATCTCCGGTTTTCCTTTATTTATAGATCTTTAGGCAAAATCTTTATCTTTTAGATTTTCTCTGGATTTTTTTATCAAACTACAAATTGTATCTCTAACTGGAAAATCTATCTAATTATAGTGTGACTCTATCTAATAAAAGCATACAGATTATATCTAAATCTGCTATTTATTAATCTAAAAATTTCGGTAAAGTCATAACTAATTTTTATACATAATTGAGGCTCCTAAAATATAGTAGACTGGTTGTACTACGGAGCTCAGTTCAAGACTGAGTATGTGTGTCATCTGTGATTTCCGGTTCAAAACTATGTTTGTAGATCAAAATTTACACTAAGGGTTTCCCCCTTTTTGATGCGGCAAACTTAGCGAGTCTTGAACTAATGAAGGCTCCCCTTGAAATCTTGCATTGGTTGATAAGTTTTGAGCCTGAAACTGCTAGAAACTGTCCGCCCTGAATTGATGCATTCTTTTCAAAACCATACAGGGTTAGAGACATATATATGTTCAAGACAAATTTCCCCCTTTTGCTAAGTCAAAAAGAGAAAAGTCACAAATCTCTAGGGTAGGGAATATTTGCGTGAAGTAGATGCTGAGTTTGAAACTTGAAACATGAAAAGCCACACTCCGCAGGCAAATATTATAAATGGTGATACATTTACTGATATTTCACATGGAAGAGTGTCATGGTATGATCACCAGGAGGAGATGAAAAATCTAAAAGAGGTGAACTATCTTCTTAGGGAGTTTGATGGGGAACCTGCTTGAGCCCAGTTATAGACACATACTTATAGTATTTGACAGAAACCCAACTTTTAGTGTGTGATCGATTGGTTGTGTATGAATTGTGTCTTGATGATTTTTCAT
Organism: Limonium bicolor; assembly: GCA_023374045.1. Lineage (NCBI taxonomy): Eukaryota > Viridiplantae > Streptophyta > Magnoliopsida > Caryophyllales > Plumbaginaceae > Limonium > Limonium bicolor. Next base: position 210,379,279 of record CM041781.1, read on the forward strand.
GCAATTGTTTTCTCAACAATTTAGGACACCATCTAATCTTGTGTCCTAGTTGATGGCAATATCGAATGAATCCAGTCTTGGCTTAGATCTTATAGTTTTAGTCTTTAACTTCGCTATTTTAGATTGGGTGGGAGTCTCAGACTTATATCCAAAGCCACATATGTCAAAGTTGTTCTTCAGCAACATTTAATTAATATTGGCCTTTCTAGTCTAGCAAATAGGATTAGTCTGCGTTTGAAGCTCTACCTTCCGATTTGTAATTTCTACCATGCCTAAGAGACCAATGCAATAGGAATTCACCTCTTCTTGTGCCCAACATGGAACTGTGAGAATTATAGTTTTCAAAGGACTAATAAAGTTAATATTTGGACTATCCAGACTCTCGATGACACACTTCTCATTTTCAGTCGAAGACTTACTCAAGTCTTCCATTTAGCCCTGAAATTTTTTATCTAAGTATCATGATGCTTCAACACTTTTATCTTAAAGACAACAGAGGTTAACATAGTGAACATTTATCTCTTAGTCATAGAATTGAAAGAAGATTCAACAGATCAAGGCTTACCTTTTCTTCTTCGGGTATTCGCTTCCAGTTATCCTTCATCATCATGCAAAGATCGGTGTCTAACCTTATGCTAATAAGGTCATCATCATATGTTACTACTGTCATACACATTTGTACATACTTAGCCACACGGAGAACGTGAAATTCCTTCTGATGGATGATCTCTCTGGCTAAAACGCCTTCTTGGGTCATGCCAGCATCCACACATTCCACTCCGTGCCAAGCACCATGTGTTTATAGTTGAGATTCCTCACCCTCTATGGGAGAATAGCCATTGTGAAGGGCCACCAGAAAACTGCTCGGATTTGTAATGTGGAAGCATCTAAGGTGGAAACCACAACTTCATCCCCAAGCCCCAGCACCGACGCTCCACCCCTGCCTTCATTGAAGGCAGGTAACAGCAAAAACTCGCACCAATGCAACTTTCACGTGGACCCCGACAGACATGCCCGGGATTGACCAGTCTATAATACATCACAACCTCCCAGTGGACCCCGTACGGTACCAATCCGTCAAAACAACGTCACTTGGGGTCAGAACGAGACACCGCAATCAAAGAAGAAGTGACCAAACTTTTGAAGGTCAACTTCATCAGGCCTATTGCATACAAATTTTGGCTATTCAATGTAGTCTTGGTACAAACCCAACAACAAATAACAGATGTGTAACGATTTCAAGAATTTAAGAGAGTTACCCACGAGACTTCTATCCTCTGACCTTCATAGACTAGATGGTCACCACCGCGGCTTAGAGCTCAGTTTCCAGTTTCCTCGACACGTTCTTCGGCTACAACCAGGTGAAAATGAATGAAAAAGACAAGCTGAAAATGGCGTTCATCACAGTCGTCGACACCTACTGCTACAAGGTCATGCTCTTCGGGCAATGGAACACCGGGGTAGAATCCTTGTTTATTGTTTAATGAGGGGTTGAGAGGAAATCCAGGACGTTACTGGCCGTGCGTGGAGTTTGGCTGGAGGGCAGTATCTGCATTAGATCCGGCTTCCACAGTTCTTGTATCCCAGTCAGAGATTGGCTCGGCGTCTTTGGCATTAGTTCATAGACGGGGGAAATTTGATAGTACGTCACCACGACAGACGCTGTTGTTGAGTATTTATACTCAATTTGGATAGGGTTCAAAAATACCCGAGTTAACATACATCTCACAGACGGTATTTGATTTGAGAATTTTGTACTCGCCTAACAAGGTTCATACATACCCGAACACATTTGATAATTGAATTTGGAAGAGGCAATCCCATTGTGAGGATTGTTCGATAATAAATTGATTAAGGTTGTATACGGGATTTCCAATATAATCTTAATGCCTTGAAATGAACAGAGAACTGACTCACTATAATCGATGTGTTACTCTTGTTCTTGAAGGAATGTTTGATTGAGTGTTTATTATTACATGCTGCCATGTTGTCTATCTACTGCATTTCATTATGGTGTTTAATATGATCAACAACATGTATATCGACCAATTAGTCGTGTGTAGCCCGGTAGCTAGCGGGTTCCATGTTTCCATACTCAGCAGGTTGTGTTGAGCCCGTTGAGGCCTAACCATTTCATGGTACTTGATTGAATACGGGACCCGTTCGAATGTAGATGGGGTAGAATCCTTTGGGTATACTTTTGGATTTTGATTATACCTTGGGTAGGATCACACACTCTTATGTATATTTTGGTTAAGTAGAAACTGAATTTGTATTTTGATTCGGGATTTGTAGAAACTCGGTATGTTGTTATTATGGAGTTTAAGTTGTATCTCCAGTCTATCAGACCATTACTTTTGAGTTAGAAAGGCCTTGTTAGTCATGTGGGTGACTGACGGCGGTAACACCCATAGTTTGTTGAGGATTATGTTGCAATTGTATTGAAGTTGGCCATCTTAATTACCGTAAATCATTTGATTACGAGTCGGGGTGTTACACCGGTGATCTTGCGCAACATCCTGCTCAACTGAAATCAATCAGTATAAATAGTGGCTAGGAGGAGTATAACAACTCATACAAAAACAATCCTTTGTAGAAAAATAGATGAGTGAAATTTTATTAATCTGTTCTAAGAAACTGAAACTTGATCCCTCTACCAACAGTTAAGCTCAATCTCAAATGTGTGCCCAATTTCTACCCAAAATCCGACAGAATATCCCCTAGAAATTGATAGTTCTTCATAACTAGGTCCAACCAATTCTTTTCTTCTACAATGACTAAATTCAGCCAAACATTGACCAGCAGAGACTTAAGCAACTTAAATAACTTTCTTCGTCAAGGTGAGCATAACACAACAAAGTTTTTCTAACAGATTCAGTCCAATCTCAGTCAATTCCATAAACAATTGCCGCAAGCACATCCACACAAAATTAAACAATGAACACAAACCACAATTATAATCATAAAATTTTAGTTTACTGATCTAGATCCATCAGTTTATGGCATAGTACATACTAGAGCTCAGAAGCAAAATAATTCATGAAAAAGCTCAAAGAAACCGACAATGGCTAGCAAATTTTTGGCCATGGCTATCTAAAATTTTGAAATTAGCTAAAAACACCACAAACGAGATATCCAAGTTGACATAATAACTTGATTGAGTTGATTAGAGATGTGGAAGTAAAAAAGAACAACCAAATTTGCAAGATAGAGCCCAAATGTCCCAAATTCGCAAGCTAGGGTTCAAACCAATTTCAGTCAAAATTGGACTTATTGGAGTGGTCTGGTGGATTTCTTGTGCTAGGCTTGTAGAGGATTGGAAACGAAGAGATTGATACCAAGATGAGCTAATTTGGTTGAGGATTGAAGAAGTTAGGGAAGATTAAAGATGAGAGAAGAAGTTGGTATTGCAGCAACAAAAGGTTGGAGAGGAAAACAGACGTTCGGACACGCGACAGAGAGCTTAAATTCAGAAATTTTGATTCATCCAAACTTGCATGTTCAGACAGACTTACCTGGGTGATGTTTCCCATGCTATCTGAACTTCCAAGTTAGGACGGAAGTTCGGACGTCTCTTTTTTTTTCTTATCGCACTATGTCTGAACGTTGATGTTCAGATGTAAGTTCGAACATCTCGTTCTACACTTCTGATTTCCTTTCGTATGGTGTCCGAACGTTGATGTTCGGACATCTCGTTCTACACTTCTGATTCCCTCTCGCATGGTGTCCGAACGTTGATGTTCGGACATAAGTTTGAACATCTCATTTTGCACAGTTCTTCCTCTTCTTGCACTGTGACCGAACTTAGATGTTCGGACACATGTTCGGACAGGGCCAAAAATTGATAACCTGCTCTTTGCCTCAACCAGAAACAATGTAAACAACCTATTAACATAAAAATAATGCTAAAACACAAAGACAAAGCATAAATAATGTACCAAAAAACAGTGGGTTGCCTCCCAGTCAGCTGCTCTTCTTTATAGTCTTTAGCTATACATTTCCCACATTGATTCAATCAAAAGAAGTGTGGTCGGGATCCCCTCATCATCCTACAGCAAGCTTCTTCAATTTCCTCAGATCCTTCCGCGTACGCCTAGAGAATTTCTTCTTCATTGTTGAAATTGTTTCATGAGAGACTAGCTTAGTTCCAGAACTGGAACCACCATCAATAAAAACAACACCGCCTGCATAGAAAGTAAATCATTATCAATACCAATATAATGTTTCAAGCAAGCACCATATACCTTGAAGATTTCACCGACTTTGTTTTCAAGCTCATTTGCTCCTTAAGAGGTGACCTCGACAACTTTAAAGGGACCTGCCCAATGTGATTTCAACTTTCTAGGAAAAAGTAGCAGCCTAGAGTTGAAGAGCAACACCAAATCTCCTACTTTAAACTCCTTTTTCTAGATCGTTCGATCATGGCTATTTTTGGTGTGGTCCTTATAAATCCTATAGCTATCATAGGCTTGTTCCCTTAGGTCTTTAAGTTCTGATAGTTGAAACTTTCTTTTCTTTCCAGCAGCATGTAAATCAAAGTTCAGGGCTTTTAGTGCCCAATATTCTTTATGTTCCAACTCTACTGAAAGATGGCAGGCTTTCCATAAACAAGATTGAATGGAGACATCCCTATAGGAGTCTTGAATGTAGTCTGGTAATCCCGCAGAGCGCCGTCTAATTTAATTGACCAATCCTTCCTCGAAGCATTAACAATCTTTTGCAGAATCCATTTAAGCTCACAATTGGTCACTTCTACCTGACCATTAGTTTGGGGTTGATAAGGTAATGCTACCTTATGGGTCATCCCATACTTGGTCATGAGAGAGTCAAAGGCTCTGTTGCATAAATGTGAACCTCCATCACTCCAAACCTGGTAAAGATGAGCTTCTTTATGAACTTAATTACTCTGTTAGCGTCAGCATCCTGACAAGGAATCGATTAGACCCATTTAGACACATAGTCCACTGCAACTAGGATACATTGATTCTCGTGGGACAAAGGAAACGGACCCATGAAGTTCATACCCAAACATCGAACAGCTCAACCTCCAAGATTCCCTAATGAGGCATCTCATGTCTTCTAGAAATATTTCCCGTTCTTTGACAATTATCACATTGAGAGCAGAAGCGATGAACATCCTTATGAAGAGTGGGCCAGTAAAAACCAAACTCTAACACCTTAGAAACTGTCCTTGTAGGACCGTGATGACCATCCACCTCTATTGAATGGAAAAATTCTATCACACCTACAATCTTCTCCTCTGGAAGATAACGCCTCATTAGACTGTCAACACAGATCTGAAAGAGATATGGATATTCTCATATATAATGATGAGTTTCTGATAGGAACTTTTTCTTCTGGTTATAATTGTAATCATGTGGGATCAACCCAAAATCCAGATAATTCACCAAATGTTCGTACCATGGTTCTTTCACCTTTCCAACCATGAATGTTGTATTATCAGGGAAGAACTCATTAATTGGGACTCCATCATTAGGAATGTCTAGCCTAGGTAGATGGTCAACAACTCCATTTTGCTTCCCCTTTTTATCCGTAGCCTCCAAGTTAAACTCTTGGAGAAGCAAAATCCATCTCAGAAGTATAGGCTTAGAATCATTTTTCTGGAAAAGATACTTTAGCGTTGTATGATTGGTATGAACAATTACCTTTCTTTCTAACAGATACGGTCAAAATTTATCCAAGGCAAATACTAGAACAAGCAATTCCTACTCTGTAGTAGTGTAGTTCTTCTGTGCATCGATCTGAGTTTACTTGCATAGGTAATTACTCTCAGTATCTTATCATTCCTCTGACAAAGAGCGACACCAATAGCATAGTCACTCACATCTGTCATGATCTCAAACGGTGCTGACCAATCGGAGGAATCACAATTGGAGCTGAGCAAAGATTGTCTTTAATGGTCTGAAAGGCTGTCATACACTCATCAGAAAACTGGAATCTCACATCCATCGGAAGCAGGTCTGACAGGGGCTTAGCAATCTTCAAAAATTCCTGAATGAACCTCCTGTAGAATCCAGCGTGACCAAGAAAATATCTGACATCCTTCACTGTAGTTGGTGGGGGCAGCTTCTCTATGACCTCCACCTTGGCTTTATCCACCTGGAAGCCCTCTTTTGAAACCTTGTGGCCTATCACAATACCCTCACGTACCATAAAATGGCACTTCTCCCAGTTTAGCACAAGGTTTGTCTCCTCATAGCGTCCTAATATCTGATCTAACTACTTTAGACGCACCTCAAAGCTCTGTCCATAGACTGAAAAGTCATTCGCAAAAACTTCAATACTTTTCTTAATGAAGTCATTGAAGATAGCCATCATGCACCTCTGGAACGTCACAGGAGCATTACAGAGATCGAAAGGCATCCTGCAATATGCGAATGTCCCATATGGACAGGTGAAGGTCGTCTTCTCCTGATCCTCTAAAGCAATAGGGATCTGAAAATACCCATTGTAGCCATCGAGGAAGCACTAGAACTCCTGACCAGATAACCGCTCAAGCATTTGATCAATGAATGGGAGCGGAAAGTGGTCCTTCCTCATGGAATTGTTGAGATGACGATAATCAATACACATTATCCATCTGGGTGTCTGCCTTTGGGGAACCATCTCACCCTTCTCATTCGGGACTGCTACGATCCCTCATGTGAGCCTCGATTTTTGAACGAGTTGATTATGTCATACAACTATAATAATTAAACACCTAATCTAGCTCACTGGAATCTATTACGAGTCGCCACCTAATTTTAACCTACGGTAAATTAGGAAATGTTAGAGTTCAGGTTTGGAGGCTTGATATTCAACTTTTCCGGGTTCAAATTATGTTCACTACCCTTCTAAGTTGTTTTTCCTCTACTTATGTCGTTTACGGCTTATTACGGAGTCAGTTTACCTTAAGTGCACAAGTTTCTGATTTTGTTTTGACATTTTTTTAGTGAAATTGAAAGTGGAAATTGAAATTACCTAAATTAGGGTCCCGAAGGTTGAATTATGTCAAATTTTAGTTATGTCCGTGGCCACGAACCTAACAACGCTCTACCACTTCTTGTAGCCAGCAGCGATTCACTAGTTAGCCTCTGGTTCAGTTGGATCATTGCTTGGGACCCATTATATGATGGTCTATTTAATCTCAAAGAACAACTCACATCAACATCAACAACTTCATCTTCATCTTCAAATGGTATAAAATTAGGAGCTACCTCTATACGACAAAGCAAGGGTCTCCATGTTGACTAAGTGTGACGAAATTATGTAAACTAAAGCACGCATTAACAATCTTGATCTGCTTATGTAGTGAGTAATTGGGTACCTTTCGTAATATTTGCCAACGTGCTTTTAATACTTCAAAGAATCTTTCTATAGTTGATCTCAACGATTAATGCACTTTGTTAAATACTTCTTTTGCTCCTTTTGGGTTTTCCGCTCTGAATTCAGATTGGTGATAGCGAACCTTGGTATATGGGGTCATCAGCCCTTTGTGATCAGGATAACCCTTGTCACCTAGGTAGTATTTCCCTATCAGCAATGTAGTAAGTATTACTTTATATTAAAAGTTAGCTACAAACAACCTGACAAGTACATGTATCACCTTGAGGTGGTATAGGATATGACAGAGACTGATCAGCTATAGAGCTTAGATAGATCATTGTATCGTGTGCAGACCCCTTCCATCCAGCACATACAAACACAAAAAACATATGGAAGTCCCATACTACAAGAACATTTGTTGAAGTGACACCCTTTTTGTTTATAAATCTAATTCATTCACTTTCCGGTACTGTCAACTCAACGTGACATTCGTCTAGTGCTCCAATAAAAATATAGCAAAGGAATAAGACATTTCTATTTATTGTTCCAACATACTACTCATTTTAGTTCAAAATAAGGAAACCAACCTCAAAGGTTGGATAGTACTTGTTGTTACGGATATGTTTAGGTACAGTCTGGAATTGTGGGTCATGTGGTTTGACAATGTCCTGGCCCATCCGATCAACTACGTTGAGAATGTCTCCAAAATGTCCTGACATTGTTGATCCTGAATGCTGAAACCTTTCGATAGAATCTTGATTTGCACAATGATGGCTTAGTATTTGTAAGAAAAAGGCAACTTTTCCCACAATTGAAAGTCCTGAACTATCAGTTATGTAGTACTTATACTCCATAACATGGCAGAGTGAAAGAAATGTGTCTCTGCGCTTGGTGGCCATTTAGTAACTCACTTACCCATTCTGATCCTCTGAATGCAAACATATACATTGGTGTTTGTAGTGGCACTTCAACGAACCTAGTGAGCAGAGTAAGTATTCTTTGAATTTGATAGTTTATGTCTGCTATATCTTTGACCGGTTCATTACATAATTCTCTTAGCTGTTGAGGATCTTGTTATATATAAATCATAATGGTCTCGCTGTCCACATCATTACTTGAGTCCATTTACTATAAGCAGTACTTTTTGTTCATGTAAATAGATTGCTTGTTTGATTATTCATTGAACATAACAATGTAAAAATAGTTGCACTGTTTAAAAACGAAAGCCGGCAAAGGAACAACTCAAACAAACAAAATTGTTATACAATAATATCCTAACTACTCAGATCACATCTTATGTCATTCTCATTTTGACTATTTTACAATTTCATCATCTTCAAGTCATTGTACAATATCACAGACAGTGTAATCCTGCTTCAGACAAGTTACATATCTAATTATCTCATACTCAGTCCCTTGATACTCTGCAATCTCTCAACAACAACAATATTTTCAGTAAGTTTGCCCTCTCTATAGTATGTTCTGGTAATCTGGCTTCTGATTTCCAAGCAACATATCTTCAACATGGTATGCAAGCGACAGATTGTAGATAAGTGTTAATTCTCGAAACATGATGTATAGTTGATCAAAGAAACCCATTCTCTGGCATAGTTCACATGAATGAAATTTTCTTTTCCTTGAATTCAATGTATGAACTTCTTCCATAAAATCTCCTGTTGATATTTGATAAGCAACATAATAAACTTCGCCTCAAATTCTTTAACTTATTGTAGAATGAAAAACTTAATGAAATCCCTTCTATTTTTCCTCAACTTCTTATGCACCAGATGTGTGAGATGTCTTTTTCGTTCAATTGTGAAAGTCATTTGACAAAGATAATTTTAATTGATATTATTATATAACTATAGATGATGTATTAAAGCCATTTGGAGCAAAATTCATTTAAGTACCATAAGAAAATCAGTTGAACTATTAATAACTTAGTAATGGGAAGTGAACATTGTTGATTGTCACATCATTTGTCCTAACATACAAATTTTCAAAGTAATAGCTATAGCCAAGCACACCGTTGTCAACCCTTACACCTTCCCACAAACACATTCATCCCTATAAACTCCTGCTGAATCCCTCAACATACAAAAAAAAAAGACTTTGGGCTAGCAGGCCATGCTCCTTTCAAAAATAGACTTCTAACCACCTACACAGATAACCACCCACACATCCCTCACTGATCCCTTCCATACTTATCGTAGTAAGCTTGATGTACCCACTCATAAATCTCTTCATCATCCTCCAATGTCATAAAAGAAGCCCTCTGTTTTCTATCAGATAACACAAATGTGGCGTGCACAATCATCTTCTTAGTGAATCCACCAACACACCTTATGCTGGTAACTGCTTCTTGCACTGATATGACTGAGTCTGGTAGGGAAGCTTGTAGATGTAAATCATAAATCATGGAGGTCGCATTGCACATCTTATCATTAAGTCCACCTTTTCAAGTCATAGATTTCCTTCAAAATCTCAACAGATTTACCCTTGCTACCTTTTGATTTCTTCTTACCAACAACAACATCATGAATAGACTGCAACTTTGCCCTCCTCCCTTCATGGGGTACACCCAAACTCGTCACTTCCATTAACTCATCCCATGATGTTGGCTTAGAACTAGCAGGGTTACTGACAGGTTGGATCACAAATGAAGAAGAGGGGAATAAATTGTCAACATTGCTGATAGCTTGATTGTTGTTGGTTTGACTATCAAAACCAACCTGATCTATGTTAGGAACATAACCAGCTGAACTACCAACCCCACATATTGACTACAGTGAAATGAGTTATCAAGTGAACTTGTTGCTGCTCTACTTGCATTAGAGGTAAAGTTAAATATAGGTGTGAAATGAGTTAGCAAGTGAACTTGTTGCTGCTCTACTTGCATCAGAGGTAAAGTTAAATATAGGTGTTGTTTCATCTCTCTATCACTCCATGGAATGGAGCAATTATCCTCTGTTTGTTGGACCCCACAAGCCCACTACTACCATGTTGCTGGTTCCCTACTAATATTTCCATGGACTGGTTACTAATTGCATCTAAGTATGTGATTTCAACAGATGGAATAAGATTTTTATTTTGTTATTCATCCAGTTGGTAGGGTCAGCAGAAGAGTAGTAACACTGATCAGATATAAAACCACCGGGTTTCTGCCTTAGATCACCTGTGGCATACCTCTGGCCCCATATTAACTCCGTATCATCCACTAAATATGAAGGCCACTTAGAGTTGACTATGTCAGATTTCATTTGACCATCAATGATATACCTATTATGAACAACTACAATGTAGTTGTGTTCAGTATACAAAAGATAAACATTAAAATGCCGGATCACCTTTGCTCTCTCGGCTATCCATTCCGGTGGGTAAGTCACTGTTTTAGTCGAAGTCCCATCCTAGACCACTCCGTTTGTTGGTTAGTTCCTTTCATGTCCGCCAACCCTCTTCAGGGTATCACCTTTGTTTTTGCACTGGTCCTTGTCAACTGGTGGTAATCCTTCCCTTTTCTTGTTAAACTTCTTTGTTATGGGCACCCATTTGTGTGTCACCCCAACAACAGTCCCCAACCCTTCCCATTTGAAGTCTAGCCTCCTCTACCAATAATGATATTAGTAGCTCAACATCACTACTGGTCCAATCATGTTTTGCGTTCCTGCAACTTCCTTCAGTGTTGGACTTTCTTCCATCTTTTACCATCTTGCAAATGTAATTTTGAAATGAAAATAATGATAAGCATACTGACCTACAGTACATTTTTTTTATAGTTACGGTAGTGGGTAGGTTTTGAACCCAAGACCTTTGGTTCTATGCTACCAATGCTCTACCGACCAAGCCACGCAGGCTTGGTAAGACCGTCATACAGTACATAATTTGAATTTCAGCTCAACAAATTAGCAACTCAAATGTATGTACTCAAACATCTGCTAATTAACAATAGATGAAAGTTATGAAAACTTATGTATGTTTGAAGCCCGGGTTTCTAATAATGAATCCAAAAACTTGGTAGTGTACAATGTAAACAAAGAAGCTGGCAATATTATTCAACAAATGGAATTAGATACAATAAAATGAGATGCGTCTATAAATAAGTTACTTATGAGAATTTGTAATTGTCTACTTACGTCTAAGGATCCGTTCCAATTGTTATGGACATGTGATTACACGAAAGGCGTATATATCACCAAAATTGAAATGACGACAGTGGTTGGAGATGTTAGTTGCAGGTATTGCAATTGAAAGTCGGAGTTATCAATCAACTCAATACAAATGTAGAAGGGGAAGACAATGGCGGTAGTAGGCAGTAATAGAGGATTTGAAAGCCAAAGTGAAAATGAGTTAGAAGGAGGAGAGAGGAGTTCATTCTACTGACTGATCAAGGGTATCGATTGTAAAGTACAAAAAAAGATAGAGGGTAATCTTGTATTTTTGACCGAGTTGGAAACCCCATAAAACATCTCTATAATGCAGATAAACCAACATTTATGTTAAAGGTCATTTTCTGTCTTTATCCGGAACAAATAAGATTGTTTTTTTAACAAAATAAAGATGTTGGAAAACATGATAACTGTCTCTATTGGGATCATAAACGCATTCTCAAACGCTCGATCTCGATTGCTCCTCCGCCTGCCTCTGCTTCATTCTTAGTTCCTCCTCCCTCTGCCCCTAAGGGCATCCACAATAGGGGTTCTTGACACAGTTACATAGGTGAAAAATAAAAAAATGTTCTACAATGGTGTCAATTCCACCCATTTTCTCTTTCCAAGGTTCACTTTTTATCACACAATAGACCCGTCTTATATGTATCTCTCTTTTATTTTTTCTCTCACATCTAAAAAGTGATAGTTTATTGATTGTTCATTGAGAATAAGATTAAGAAACTTTGTTATTATAATGAATAAAATTTCTTAAATAATTAAATATATAATTTTTAGACCACATAACACCTAGAAATGTGTTAAGAAATTTAAAACAATGGTGATGCCCTGAATAAGCTCGTGCGATCACCAGCTGCCCCAACCAAGTTCCTACGAACAACCCGGACCTTCACCAACCAATCCCTAAATTCCTTGCTCGTTTTCTTCTTCACATAAGCCCTAATTGCCGGGATCTGCCTCTCCATTATCCTCTTCAATGTCATCGACGATGTAGTTTTCAGAAACAACCTCCTAATTTTATCCATCCATTTGAGTGCCAAATACAAATTGTCCAACTTTAGATGCGAATTTGACCGAGCACACATCTCGGAGATTTCGGCACAGATCTTCGTGGATCTCAAGCAGAGATCAACATTGGTGGGTGGTGGGAGAGTCACTAGAAGAGCAAAGATTCGGAAAGAAGGGGAGGAGAGAAACAGAAAATGAAGCGGGTATAAGCACAATGTAGAGCTGATCAAATGGGCGGGTGGGCCGGGTTCGGGCCGGGCTGACATTGAATTTTAGGCCCGAATGGGCCTATATTTTTGTCCAAGCCCGTTTTTAATTTTTTCAGGCCGGGACGGGCTAGGCCCGGACTTATTTTAATCTTTGCCATTGCCCGGCCCGCCCAGCCCGGTTTTATAATTTTTTTATAATATTGTTATTTTTTTTGAAAAAAATATATAGACTATATATAATATTAATATATATTAAATATAATATGAATGTATGTTGTACGTAATATTAATAGATATTATATATAATTTTAATAAATAGTATAAGGTATTATATAAAATTATTTTAAATATATACTTCCCCATTCTCAATACTTGATTTTCTAACTCTAGGCATAAGAATTAAAGAGAAAATAATTAGACTATTTTACATTTACTTTTTGCATTGAGAATTGAAATAATTTGAAAATTAGAGTTGCAAAATAAAAGATGAGGGGTAGAATTGGAAAGCAGACCACAAAAAAGGCTAGAACATCTTATATTTTGAAAATAGTGAAAGGATCCAACAAATCATATACTAAAAACAAGGGGGAGTAATATAATATAGTTATAAATATTTATATAATAATAATAAACCAAACCGGGCCGAGCTTAGTTGCGGAACTAAAATTTTACCGAAGCCCGACCCGATTTTTCATTTGAGTCTGATTTGTTGTCCAAACCCACCCAAATTTTTTTTTTGAACGGGTTTTTCAGACTTTATTTCTGGACCAGACCGGATTGGACCGTCGGAACGGGTTTGTGTTGATCAGCTCTAGCACATCAGTTTTAAAAAAATAATTAATATAAGCACAGAGAAAAAGAACAATGGAGGGAAATATTACTCCCTCCGTCCTGAATTGACCGTCCTGTTTGCTTTATGGCACGTTTTTCCACTTCAATATTAAGCATATAAGATAAAATAATTTTATAAAACTAAATTTTGTAACATATAGTTTATCATGTAAGGAATCATATGCAAAACTTAAATTTTCAAAATTAATTTATCTTGTATGTTAAAAGTTGAAGTCAAACGACATGTCCAAATAATAAACAAGACGGTCAATTCAGGACGGAGGGAGTAATAAGAATAGAGAAGCCTTTCAAAGAGAGTTTTTTTAGTGAGTGGAGAACGCGCTTGCACGCGCCTCTCCCCTACCTTCATTTGAGTTTTTCTCCTCCGATATGCAAATTATCGAGTTCTCTATTTCGGTTCTTCCCGAACCTGCAGCCCTTGCATTTATTCCTCTAACTCAGTTGTGTGTGAGTGTAGAGAGTCAACCCTGTCTTTCCTCCAGATTCTTTTCCTTCCTCCAGATCTGCTTGCCATCGATGGCTTTCGAGTTACGAGACGCGGAATGCGTTTCTACGCTGAGATCTCTCTCCTTATCTAATCTCCTACAGTCACCGTCTGGCCCCTCCTCCTCCGTGAAGAAAAGTAGTGTGAGCGTCGGAAGTAGGCACAAGCTAGTGGCCTCGGAGGAGAAGATCTCTGACAGATGCATTTACGAAGGTGGTTGGGGTGAGGATTGCGCCCGGGATTTGGCCAGTAAGTGGGTAAAGTCTTCAACATATTTCTTGTTCCTCCTGATAACCTAATTAGTGCTCTTGAAAAGTTGAATTTGGGGGTATTAGGAAGTTTTAGTAGCAAATTTGCAAAACTCTTTCCCATCTCCCCGACCTCCAGAAAGCTTATTCAAAATCCCTCCTGTTTTGGTCTCCGCCCCCCCCATGGATTCTATTATAGCTAATTGTTCTAGAATGCAACTTCACCCGGCCGAAATGGCGGTCATTGAAGTTGAGGCTCAACCAAATATCCCACTTCACCTTGACACTAATAAAGCCGTGGTCGGTAAGATCTGGAGTCCTAATCGTGTTCATCCTAGGCTCCTCCAAAAAATCCTAAACCAGATGTGGCGAACCCGATCAAATTTTAGAGTTCTAGAATTCGATTTTCTCGCTTCACTATTCAATTTGAGGCGGAAAGGGATGTTAGCTTCGTTCTGGGAAATGGGCCTTGGCACTTTCAGAATAGGCTATTTGCGCTCATGCCGATTAATCCGGATATTAATTTGGTCGAGCATCATCCCCAGATTATCAGCATCTGGGTTGGGATCAACAAGCTTCGTAGTGTTGTTTCAACAAACATTATGCTACCTTACGGGAAGTAAGATAGGTAAGTTTGTTGAATGCCATGATCGTATCAACCCGTTGGCTTCAAATGTTTTAAGAATTAAGGTGGAAATTAAAATAGAGGAACCCTTATGTCGTCTGTTGATCATCAAGACTAGTAATGGTAACC
Organism: Limonium bicolor; assembly: GCA_023374045.1. Classification (NCBI taxonomy): domain Eukaryota; kingdom Viridiplantae; phylum Streptophyta; class Magnoliopsida; order Caryophyllales; family Plumbaginaceae; genus Limonium; species Limonium bicolor. The sequence goes on from CM041781.1 coordinate 210,394,326, forward strand.
GGGTCTGTAGGTTTCGTACGAGAATCTGCCTAGCTTCTGTTACAGGTGTGGTAAACTCACACATATGTGTGTCGGAGTGTCTGCTTGCAAACCCCACTCCGCATAGTTCTGAAAAATTTGGTCCGTGGATTAGATCAGAATTTGCTGGAATGATGTCGGATTCTACAGATGCTTTTCTGCTGTCTCTTTGGAAAAATGAAGGTCTGCTAGATAGCCTTACAGCTATGGCTTCCAAAGATCTCCCTCTTGTCAACAGCAACTCTTCTGAGGTGAACGTTGATCTAACCCTAGCCACGATCCCTAGCAACACCCTTCTCATCTGCAAATCCAAATTTACCGCCTGTCCTGGATAGACCAAACCTTTCATCTCATTTTGTATCCCATTGCCAATGTTACCTGTTCCTCAGAACCAAATCTATAGCCATGCTGGTCCTATTCTTCCCCTTTCTGGAGCTATGGCCTCATGCCAGGCTTTACCTAATCCGGTTGAGGATAATTTCACCTCGCTGTTCCTTCATCTTTAGTCCCTATCCCCTCACAAACAGCCAGCTCCAATAATATCTCTTCTTCCCTAGGTGGGGGTTTACCCAGCCTGAAGCCTGATGAGTACAAGAAATCAATTCACGATATTGATTGGGATTCTGCTGTTTCCAATTTCAGTGCAGACTTCAAAAACAGAAAAGGGTGGTTATTGGTAGCCAGGGAGTTGGCTCGGAGCTAAATAACATTCTGATAGAAGCGGAGGCCAGAGTGTCCAAGACTTCGTCTCCCTCTCTCCAGAACTCAAATCCTCAAGACCTTTGCAATATCTCTTCCTCTGGAAAAGGCAAGGAGAAGGCCTTTCCTGAATCTGCTCTTAGCCTTCACTACCCGGACAAGTTCAAGAACAAAAAGCGGAAAACAGCTAACCTCAGACCTCTGATGATCAATTCTTCCTCTCTTAGGGAAGAAATGGAGGAGTCTGATTACTACTGTTGGCTCCGTAAGATGGCAGACCCTGCTGAGGAGCAGGGCTGCCAGCCCAAATGAGTTGCCTGTCTCTCAACTGCCGGGGGTTGGGTCGCCCCTGGGCAGTTGCTTGGGTTTCGAGCTTATTGAAAATCCATAAACCTGAGCTCGTTTTTCTGATGGAGACCCATAGGAGCAAGGAGCAGATGGAGAAGATTATGAGAAAGTGGGAAAATTATGAGGGCTTTCCTGTTGCTAGTTGTGGGAAAAGTGGAGGTCTTGTTCTGATGTGGATCAAACAAGTGAAGGTCAATCTGGTTAATTCCTCAAACCACCATATGGCTGCTGAGGTGCAAATCTCAGGTATGGATGTTTTCACTTTACTGGGTTTTATGGCTGGTCCGACTGGAAATTGAAAAACTTTTCTTGGTTGTTATTAAAAAAGTTGAGAGACCAAGTGAGGCATCCTTGGTTAGTTGCTGGAGATTTCAATCAGATTTGCTTTGAGAGTGAGAAAATGGGAGGTAAAATTAGAGGGGAAAAGGAAATGCTGCCTTTTAGGAATGCCATTGATTTTTCTGGATTGATTGATATGGGTTTTAGTGGCTACCGATTCACTTTCACCAACCTTCAATGTGAACCGTTTCATAGTGAAAGTAGATTAGATAGAGCTTTATGTTCTACTGATTTTTGGAATTCTTTTCCCTCTAGCTCTGTGTTGCATCTCCCCAAACTTCATTCGGATCACTGTCCTATTCTAGTTAAGCTTATAGGAAACCACAAAAATAAGGGTAAGATATTTAGGTTTGAGAATGTGTGGCTGGAAGAAAAAAAGTGCAAAGAGATTGTCTCTGCTATTTGGGGAGAGGAGGATCAAAATCTGATTGATAATATCAACAAATGTAGAAAGAACTGGTGGAGTGGAATGGTTGGAATATTCATAAGATTTCTTTCAAAATTAGGAATAAGAAACAGGAGTTGGAGGGGTGAGGAGGAAAATTCCAAAATGTGGGCTGTTGAAAATGGTAACGAATCCTGTTAGAAATTCAGTTATTGCAAATGAAAGAGGAATGCTGGTGGAAACAAAGAGCTAGAGAGAACTGGATTAAGGAGGGCGATAAAAATACTGGTTACTTTCATGGAAGAGCCTCCTCCATCCGTAAGAAAAAAGAAATTCTGAGTCTTGAAGATTCCAATGGGACTCTTAATCAGACTGGAAGGATTGGATTCGATTTCAAAGGATTTCTTCCAAAATCTCTTCTCCTCTAATCCTACAAGTGTGCATCAATTTGCTAAGCCATTGCCAACATCCTTCAGGCTGACCAAATAGCCAGCTTAATGAACCCTACACGGCTCTGGAAATTTTTAATGCTACCAAA
>CM041781.1:210397152-210518334 GCA_023374045.1 Limonium bicolor
TAACACCCCTACTAATTCGGCTCCTAATTACCCTATAAATGTCGCACAAAGTAAATATATCACAGAGGTAAATAACAGACTGTCGCTCTAATGGTGTCACAGTTATCACTCGCCCATACGGGTGATAACGAGTTACCTGATAATCAACATGCGAAACGTATTCCCGCAGTGACCACAAGAGATAGATAGTAGAACTTAAACAATTTAAAACAAACCAACAATAACCAATTATTACAGACCGTACTCATGAGCATCTAAACAAATCCTCCTCGGTTTACACAACCCGAATCCAAAACGTCATCAGTATCAACCATACCAAGTCTTAAACAACAGAAATATCACAACCGTCACGCCTCGCGTCGACCACCAGCTACTTTCCTGAAATAAAAATGGTTTGTGGTATGGAATCAGCCCCTGCTGAGTATGTTATCACATGCCTCGTCATGCCCCCAAAGACCCCTCAATTATTTGGTCGAGAGCATGAGATTCGTTACATGCAATACCGTTTTAATATTTAAAACTGTAAAACAATTAACAGTAATATCCATACAATAAACACAACCATCAACACAAATAATATAACCACAAGTATAACCAATGAACAACAAAGCGAAACAACGAGAATAATAAACAAGTATCAAATCTCGTCCATGGTGTAGAAACCAATATTGTTCGCCTCTGTACAAGTCTCAACTGTATTAATTGTTCAGTTATACCTAGTGACAATGTCTCGTTAAAACGACATGTCTCTAGTTACCCATATATTATGGCGGGTCACCCACGGCAGTAGCCACTCCAACGGTAGAGTCTCCGACCAACGAGCCATTCTAGCTCACGGGAAATTTTCTTGATACTTACGGACCCGTACGCGGACATCCTGGTATCGTTTTTGTGATCACATCGCGCACCAAGAGCCACATCCTCTTGGCTTTACTTTCCTTCATTAATTAGTTATACCATCGCATCGCATTACCATTTTTTTTCTAACACAGCAGACTAAGGTCATTAGTCCAATCCGGAGTCTGTAAACTCGGGATCCAGTGTTAGATACAAGAGCGGCGTATAGAAAGGCCAATGCTCCATATAAAAGTCTTGGATAATATGTATATCTTATTATCCTAGTGCTACAACGTTTTTCTGACGTTCCTTATATTTCATATAAGATAGCACCATAGCCGCTAGTTCGTTTTATATATATAGGTCCATATATACGACCAATACTGTTAACTCAACAACAGTAAATAATAAACAGCTATAAATATACAATTCATGCATATTAATTAACACATTCAGACAAACAATCTTATCACAGATCACACAAAAGTCTGAACTGAGGAAGCCCTCAGAGACAATCAGAGACACATAACAACATACCGTTCACCCTGATGTATTACGGTGGAGTATGAATCAGCAAGATCCTATGCTCCGTGTGTCGTCTCTATCAGTCTAAACAATACATAATGCTACTGATTAGCATCCCGTATAACAATACAACTCTACGGTACCCCGTACCGTCACTAATACCTCCCGGTTAACCCCCCGTTATAAACTGTCAATGTTTGTCGGGTTTTCGGCTTAACTCGAGGTTGGAAAAGTGTTATGTTACATGCGTAGTCTTGTCTTGTATATTAATATATTTATTGTTGAACTTGTTATCGCATGTGACTTAACATACCCTTGTATGTCGTATAGTTTGTTTCTATATTGTACGTATGATTCTTTGTCATGTACTATTCATCTCACCTTAGTATTTATTTTTCTAAGGTTTGTCTCTTTTTTTTTTAAGTTCCATGTGGTATAACTCATATGTAAACAATACCTTGAATTATATAAATCCTTATTATCCCATGTATACTCTTAACATTAGAATTCCATAACTAATGTTTGTAATTCTTTTTCCCTTTATCATATGTGATTTTAATTATGAAAATACATGGTCATTAAACCATATTATATTTTCCCACCATATCATATATTTATTAATATTCATGTATTATGGAACTATTTCTTATATGGTAAGTCTTATAATATATTCATTCTTTTAATGAACACCTCTTATATTATAAATGTTATACTTCTTATAACATTAAAACCATATTATAAATTCCTTTTTAAAATGTTAACATTTCCAAACAGCACCTATTTTCTTAAGTATTTACAAAATCCACCACATAATTAATATAATGTTACATTATAGTTATATAACTTATATTATGACATTTAAGTCATTAAGCCATTATATAACCTATAGTTATATTTTGTTATAAAATACCAAGTAGTCCCTTATATCTTCGGCTTTTAATATAAACCATTAAACTTCTATAAATCACAAATCAACCTCAATTATATTTCATTGTTACACTTATAACTTATACCTTATATTATAATCCTTAAGCCTTAATATAATTATAACCTATGGTTATTTTTTTTAAATAACCAAACAGACCCCCTAGGTTTATTCTAATTATTTTTCCACCACTTAACTTTCTATATTCACCAAATTCTCCTCTTTATAACATATAGTTTCTAATATCATCAAAACCATATATTATACCTACATCTTTATAAAACCTTATATATAACTCCAAAAATTACGAAACTTTACCAAAAGGTTATAAACATCATTACTAACCTTATATTTTCTCTAAATCTCGGTTTTACCACATATGTTACCCATTTGTAACAATATTATGAAATATCTTATATTATACCTATATAATTCATATAAACTCCAAATTTAACCAAATCAACTTCTAAAAATTCCTAATAACCTAAGGTTTGTACTAAACTCCATTTAGTACCCCAAGTTTTCAGAAATCACAATTTAGCCCCATCTCTTATAACTCTTTTACAATTTAATACTTATCTTAATATAAGGTAGTATTTTAATTTCTAAAATTCTCCAAACTTGGTCAAAGTCTCCTATATAGTCAACTTTGACTTCTAATACCAAATTGAACCCAAACCTTTCGGTAATTACAAAACTTCACCTATACTTTTCTATTTTTACAATTTTGACCAAAACTTTATAAAATGTTATAATTTTTATTAAATTCATTTAAAAACCCTAAATTCCTCTAAATTAAGCCCACGGCTTTATATTTTATCAATAATACGGGTTGGCCCCAAACTTAATTATATAAGCATAAATCTAACTAAATAAGCTTATAAACTTAAATTAAAATGGCCTAATGACATGGCCTTATTACAACCTTGAACTTGCAAAATAAATTACACAATAAATGTCTCAAAATATAGTATATACTCACGGCCTCACTTGAATTTAATTTTTCCACATAATGTCATAATTTGACCATTATGTTAATTAAATCTCTTAAATGACTAGCTTAATTTATATTAGTCATTTTTTCCATTTTTAGGTTATTATAACCCATATTATCAAGTTCACTCGGCAATATTTATATATATGCTTAGAAGTTGTAAAATCATAAGTTTTAAGGTGTTTATACCTTGATTTGCCCTTGTATGAACTCGGCCACTTGAAGGAAAATTCACCACATCATTTAGACATGTTTAATACACCAAAACAAGATATGGTTATACTCCAAGCTTGAGCTTAACCATAAGGAACAATTAATGTAAGATTTAAGGCAAAAATCACCTTAAAATGCAAGGGAAGTTCAAGAGGGATTCGGCCTGAATTAAACACACCACAAGGTGTTAGATCCACCATATAGACATAGGAAATAGCTAGACAACAACAAGCTGCCTTGGTTTTAGGTTTTACCTTGGAAAATGCCTTAAAGAAGGGTATTTCCTTTGGATCTCGGCCACCCTTGCTCCAAATGGCTAACCAACTGATTGAACATGTAAATATGAAGATTATGAGTGTATAAACTCATAAAATCAAAGGAAGAAAATCGGATGAAGAGTAGAGAAGCTTAAGGTATGTTTTTACCTTAAAATGAGATTTTGAGAAACTTTGGTCTCTTATCTTGCTTCAGCCGAGATTGGTTGGCGTTCCAAGCTTAAAACACTGAGAATAAGCCATAGGAATTGATGAGCCACGAGATCTAAGTGTAGATGGTGAAAAGATGAAGAAAAGAAGAAAAAGAGCCAAAACAAGCTTAAACCATTACCTTCGAAGCTTAGGAGTTAGATCTACCTTCCATGCTCAAGAACAAGGCTTGAGAGGTTCTAGGAAGGGAGAGAGCTCGGCTGGAATGGCTGGAGTTGGACAAGGAGGAAGAGAATGATTGAAGAGAGCATTATTTGATTGAAAATGCACTTTAGATTAGTTTATGATTTGTTAATGAAAGATGACTCACCAAAGAGATAAGAGGAGACAAGAAATCGGCTAATGGAGGGGCAAGTGAGGCTCACACGGTTTTGCAGCTGGAGGAGTCAAATAATGGAGCTAAAGTGAGTGTATTAATTAATCAAAAGCTAAAAGGTAACCCTTAATTTAGGGTATTATGTTGGAGTCTTGTCTTTAGTATAAGCAGGTGGCTATTTCAAGCCTCTCTTGTTGTGGCTGCCGATCTCATATGGTCCAAGGGGTCAACTTTGACCTCTTGACCATTCTTAGTCAATGTTGACTCAAGTGGGCCCCCTTTTAGGGTTTTATTAATATTTTAATATTAAATTTGTAAAAATTTGTAAAATTTGGAATTAAATTCCTAATATGATATAATGTGATATAATATCATATTTAAAGGTAATTATAACCTTTAAGCCCATTAAAAACCAATTTAGAAGGCAATTTCACAAAATGTGCTTTAAGGAGTTTTAGTGCACATTTTGTGTTGCAGGGTGCTTCTGGGCTTAGTTTCTTTGATAATAGTTTTGTTGTGTTCCTTACTTCATTATAATGCTTAGGAATCCACTTTGGATCCTATTTGAGGTCATACAATCTTTATGGTGTCTTAAAGCACATTTTTGGCTTTACCGATCTTAAGGCATGTTTTGTCTTGTTGAGATCTTTAGATTGTTCCCCAATAATATTTAGATGTTTATTAATCATCTTAGATCATTAATAGATCATTTAATTATGTTTTTAAGGTTAGGGGTATTTCACATACTTAAGCCAAAACTCATGGCTCTTGAGCATAGTTTGACTAGCTCCCGGAACTCTCTCTTAGTTCCTACTACATTCACATAGGTCCGACTACTCTCGGACTACTCACATTCCCAAGCACTCCTCTCTCGAAGTTATAATATAATTATATAAATTAATCTAGGAGCATCTTTCTTGATATTCCTAATGATTTGGGAACAATACTTAAATTCGGGTAATCTTAGGTTCAGGGGTTACCCTTACATTACATATGCTTATATTTTCGGTTATTTTCTTATACGAGAAAAATTCTCTTATAGGAGGTTGACCATGTCTCAAGGGAGTGAAATGGTCCCTTAGGTCTCTTTTACCTTTCTTATAAGTCACATCTTTGAACTAACTTCAATCCTCACTACGAGGTTCATTTATCTCTCCACTCTTATTATTTCGTGGATTGTTTCAATAAGGTTTTCTAACCGTTATCGGGTATTTACTCAACCCGTTCATCTCCTCACATACTAAGGAGTTCATAGTTTGCGTTATCGTTACACTCTAATCGATAGCATGTGTGTTTGCATGTTTTCATTATTTATGAAACTACTCGATCTACGAGTTTCTACTCAATCGCTACTCACTATGAGTTGGTCTACACTCTACGTTAGACCACAACGGCATACAAGTATGTTAGTTCATTCAACATACAACAAGGCATACATAATCAAACAATGGATTATTTTCATGCTTTAGTCTTGATTAAGCCGGCACACAAACACACAAATCAGAGTAACTCGGTTAGCATACGGGACATGAGAAAATCATACCTTTCACCGGGGTTATCTTTACCGTGTGACCTCCCGTTCCTTGTTTACACTCGTTCACTGATAACATTCAAATGTTTCTATTAACATTAAGGTGTTACAGTATGTAAAACTAATACTCCCGTACTTAACCCGTTATCTCGTTTAACTTTGTTTTACTCATGTGTTCTTAAACTCACATCTTTCTCATTCACTCCTAGCACTTGTTTACACTTCTTAGGACCTTTACATGTCCCCAAACAAGGCCTAAACATCATCTAAAACCATTACCATCCACTTCCCCATCATTAGGGCACTTAAAAACACTTTCTGGTACATTTTTACACTGGTCCGGTTTGTGTCCGGGGTTACAAACCCGGACCAGACACGGTTTTAACTTTCTGCCTACATTTTCATGTGGTCCGGGTTTGTGTCCTGGGATATAAACCCGGACCAACCCCTGTATTCACTCTCGGGTGTGTGTTTTGATGTGGTCCGGGTTTGCGTATCGATTTGTAAACCCGGACCACCCCTGGAACTGTCAAAATTTACAGTTTTTAATCAGTTTTCAACCCCTATTTCACCTCTAATCATTTCCTAATCATTCCACATGTTTCCTACATGTTTAAACTCCTTAAAACATGCTTTAAACCTCTTCAAAACATAGGTTTATTCCTTACTCAAATTCTTGCTCAAATTCACAAATTTTCATTCTCTCTGTTACATTTTGCACACTTGTGCTACAGATTTTTACCCCTTGGCACTTGCATTATTGTTCTCACTCTATTTGACCATTCCAAATATTCCAAGACAATGCACTCGGCATGCCAAGGTTCATGCATCACTCTTAAAGCCTTAAATCTCATTCCTTTCTAAACTTCCAAAAGCACTTAAACAACTCCTTTTTGCTACAGATTTTGCACATTCTCTCCACAATTTCCTCTCATACACTAGGGTGGTCATTCACCCAATTCAAGCTCTAAAAAACCTAGCTAAACCTAGGTTATACTTCACTCAAAACATCACTACAACCACTTAGATTCCTACCGGAATTTCGCCATAGTCCGGCTACTTTTCTAACATTGCCCAACACTCTTTTCTCCACATAATTCATCCTAAAACTAGCCAAACCACAAGGGTTCTATCAGCACACATATAAAACCACCAATACTCATCAAATCTCCAAATGCAACACTATACATAAATCATAAAATGCATAGCTCTTAGGCTCTTAAATCAAGCATTAATTCACAATTGCATTAAGCACTACCACAACCCTTTCTCATCTCAACCATTCTCACTCCTTCTCATTTTGGGGTTCATTATTGAATTTAGCCCTTCCCAAAATTCTAAAAACATTTAGTTAGGCTCCAAGGTGGATTGTATACCTTATATTCACAAGCCTTTTCTTTGAAATTCTCTTCTCCTCTTCTCCACTTCTCTTCACTCCAAAATCAGCCAGGGCAACTCACTTGCCCAATCACTAAACCAATATTCAAATTGGAAATTAAGCACTAAGCAATACTCTTAGGCTCAATATTTAATCTAGAATTCACAAAGATGCTTAAAGCACCAAGTTAGGGTTTACCTTTGGAAATTCTTGAATGGCTTCCAACTCTTGAATCTTAGGAGGGATTTCCACCACCATTTAAGGCTTGGAGAATAGCTCAAACAAAGAGGAAAAGCTAGTCACAAAAAGAGCCAAAATCGGCCGAGGTGGATGATAAGCCGCAAACTTATCATATTTTAGGTGTTAGATTTAGTATTATATTTATCTAAATTAGGTTATATATAAGTTATTTGTACTATATTAGGTATTAAAGTGTTTTATTAGTTCAGTCTTATGTTTTTATATGTTTTTCTGTGCAAGGGATGATTTCTAGCCAAAAGTTCATTGATGCCGGACTCCCTGCCGGATAACTTCTGCACAGCACGAGATTAGATCAGGAAAGAGGCTTTGCCGGACACAATGCCGGGTAGATTCCATCCGCATAAGTAAAGAGTTGCCACGGTTGACCAAGCGATAGCAGTTATTGACCGTTGGTGATTAGGCTGTTGCCGGGTGTGATGCCGGGTATATCCTACCCGGCATATGCACTGTTTCACACGGAATTGACGGTTTCGACCGTTAACAGTTGGGCGCATTTATCACGTGTGCCGGCTACTGGTGATCCGGCACGATGCCCGGCAACGACACAATTAATGCCTATAAATAGGCCGAGGAATGCAACAATTTGACACATTCCAACATTGTATTACACTCCATTCCACGCTTCATTTCCGCCTCATTCCAAGTGTTGGTGTCCAAGGCATTTCTACGGATCCATCCACAAGAAGAAGAGAAGATTTCCTTTTCGGGTTGAGGCTATGTTCAATCTCCTTCTCCCTTATGTATTTTCTTCCTTATTTGAGTGGATGGTGAAGTAGAGATCCTTGTTAGGTATTGGTTAGGGATGAATTCCTTCTATGTAAACACTATGATTATCTAAATACAAATTCAAGCGTTCATTAAGATTCTGGTTCTTAGTGCAAGTGAATTAGTTGATCACTCATTCTCTTTATGCAAATTCTACTTAAGGAGGAATTTCCCAAGAGTAGGATAGGTTAGACAAATCTTAGTGGTCTTTGATGTTTTCATTTATTTAGGGTTAGCATTAAAGATTGCGAATTAACCCATCTTCCCCCATCTCCTTGTTCATTTCGTGGCATGACATATGCTCGATTTGTTAATGGGTTTTGAGTTTCTTGTTCGAAGCAAGAGAGTGGGTTTCACCATATGAACGTGCCGGATGCATTGCCGGGTGCTTCCTGTCCGGCACATTCAAGAATTTGAATATGCCGTGCATCTGTTGTCCGGCAGGACATCCGGCGCAATCATGTTGTTGGTTAAGTTCGTGTCTTGAAGTTGCTTTGCATGATCATGTTGGTACTTAGGGTGGTTTAGTCCTAAACCTCGCATTTAGATAGGTTTTAGTTAATTATTGTGTCATTTACATTTCCCCCCTTGTTATTATAGAATAGGCTTTTGCCCGGATTAGGACTAGTTTTCTATAAGTCCCTGGGTACGATACTCTCGGTCGTAATATATTTACACTATACTCCGACCGGGTTTTATTTTGCTACCCGTAGTAGAGTTGTAGGATTAATTTATTATTTTGTTCTTTTATATATATTTCTATCCTAACAATTTCTCTGTTAGCAAATTGGCGCCGTTGCCGGGGACTTGGAATTAGTCCAAGTCCTAAATTCGGTAAAACACCCTATTCTTTATTCTTTATTCTTTGATTAATTGATTTAAAATTGTACATATTTTTGCTCGATTGAATATGCCGGGTACCAGGCCGGATATCTAGTACCCGGCACATTCAACATTTTTCCTTTAATTCTATTTGTTTTTGTTCGCTAAGTTGAGTATGCCGTGCAACAGGCCGGATAAAACACGTCCGGCATCATGGAAGAAGTCTTAAGCCGGACGGGATTCATCCGGCGCACAATCCGGCATTTAATCTCAACTTTTATTTTTGCATTTTTTTCCTTTTTCGAATCTTTGATTTATCTGTAAATATTCCTTTCCTTTTCTTTTTCAAGGTTGAACACGCCGGGTCATATGCCGGGTAAATCCAACCCGGCATTAGTGGAGGAAGTCCACTGCCGGATACGCAATGCTCGGCACCATGTCCGGCACGTTCAAGATTTTTTTTATTTTATTAATACTCCCGATTCGTTGATCCTCTTATTTTGCTTTCGTATTGATTAGGCGGGCGTGGGACCGGGTAAATATACCCGACATGTATGGAGGACGTCCAATGCCGGGTAGCCTACACCCGGCATGATGCCCGGCACGATCAATTTTTGTTTTTTTGCTTTGTAAATTTTATTATTTACCTTGTCTTTATTTTAGGACCAATTTTTTTATTATTAGTTTAAATTCTTTTATGTATTTAATATTATTATTATTATTTATTATTATTATTTATTTTTACAAAACATTATATTGTTTGTGTGTTACTCCTCCAAAGAAAATCAGGTGAATGCACTTCAAGCACACTCCCTACACAAATAATCAAATACCGCAGGCGAATGGCAATAACCTTCCCTCCTTAGCAGGCGAATGTGGAAAATTGCACGACCACACGCCCAATGCTTCGAATTGCCAAATTTTATACCACCTGAGGATGAGGAACTTACAGAAACATCGATCATTCGCATGGAGCATAAATCGATGCAGTTGCAAATGCAACAACTTTTTGCTCAACTATGACCACTTGGTCAACTCCCGTCTCCAGCACTAAATTGATCAACGGAGTATGCGAGATCGATCTTCGTTTCTATCGAGATCTCTGATCACTCGGCCAAGTAGCCGAAGGCTAAGTGTAGGGCAGCCCCACGCATCTGGTCTTCTTTCACCGCAGGGAGTCACTTCCTTTCCTTATTTCTTATTTTTCTTTTGAACACTGGGGACAGTGTTCCTGCCAAGTGTGAAATACCCCTAAATTAATTTAAATTAATTTAGGGGATTTCTTTTATTAAACCATAAATAATACTATTAATATTAAATTATGGTAGGGAATTATGAATATTAAATTATTATATGGAATTGTGAAATTTATTTAGGGGTTTTCTCCTTTAACCCTAATTATTATACATTATTATATAGTATTATGAATTTAATAATAAGATTTATAAGTCAATCTTGGGAAAATTTCTAAACACTTCAAATATTATAAAAGATTTCAGGAAGTGTTGGAACATTGTTTTGAAACATAAAAGTCAATATAAAATTCTAGAAACCTTAAAGCTTATTAGCCTTGCTAGAGTTGACTTTTTGAGAATGGTCAAACCAGGCCATGAAACCTATACCAATAAATAGGTTATGAAAAACCATGAAGATCGATAAAAAGAACGTTAAAAACGGATCATCCTAGCCAAAGTTATGATAAATTGAAGTTTAGAGCCAAAATTTTGAAGGATGCTGACGTGTCCAGGACACGTGTCGCGCCCAGTCAGCACCGAGTCACTCAATCAGTTGAGTTTCCAGCGGTTTTGGCATGTCAACAGGCGATCTTTAGACACCTATATCTTTTTCCCTACTCCACCATTTGGTATGCCGTTTGTTTCATTCGATTCTCCTATCTTTCCTCTTTCCAACCATTACTCACACACCATCTATCTCCTTCTATAATGATCGGAAAGTTGATCCAAAGTTACCTCCTCGCGAGTTCGTAACCCAGAACTGCAGTTTTTCCTGAAATCGGGTAAACTTCGTCATGTCATAACTTCTTCATTTCTCATCCAAATTTCGTGTTCTTTAGCTTGTTTTGAGATCTCTAATCCCTCTACAACTTTCATGTTGATGGCCAAGGCTGATTCGCAATGGTTTGGGAGATAAACTGTCTAAAGTAGCCTACTCGATCACGGTCAGAAATCTGCCCAGTTCATCCCGAAACCAACTAGGTAAACACGGATCTTGTGAGATCTGTAACTTTCTCCCTAGTTCATCAAATTCAATGATTCTTCCACTAACATCTAGAGTTACATGTCTAGTTTCGATTGTGATAGGTTCCATGAATCAAATCTCTCTCAGTTGGTGCGAGTTAATTCAAGAAGAGGCATACCTGAACCGCACATAAATACCGATTTCCAGAATTCCCGATTTTGATTCACCCCGTTAATGCAATTCCGGTGAGTTTCCAATCAAATTTCTCCATGGTTTCCATTCGAAATATCATCATCGATTGTAACACCCCATCCAAAGCCTATCGTGGTTATCGCAATCTGAACACTTAATCGAAAACGTCGCAGCGGAAATAAACAACACCTGGACCTTGCCACGGTCTGATCGTTAGAAAATACCGGATTAATATTTACAATACTTAACCAAATACTTATCCAACTCAAAACATCAACATACACAATCTCACAACCAACCGAGTACTAGTATCTCAAACGTAATCTCAACTTACAACAATTTAATATAAACAGTCGGGTGCACAGGCGCAACCCGAATTCAAAATAAATGTCCCTCCTAAGTCTAACCGCTCCTACTCTCGTAGTGCGTCCTCATGGGCCTCTTACCTGCAAGTGTAAAAATAGCCCCCGAGGGGGTCAGCACGAATGCTGGTACACCCTCTCATGGCCCCAAGCTACGGGGCTACGACGACTAATTGTCGATAGCATGGAAATTGATTACATACAAAACATAATATGAAGTGCAAACAATAACCACAGATGAACATATATAGTTCAAAGCAATGAACGACTCAAGCGTTCCCTTAACAAGTGGGTTAGTAACCCCCTCCTTAGTCCTCATTTCCTTAATCTCAGTTCCTTACCTTACCTTAATCTAATCTCAATCTCAATCTTAATCTCAGTATACAAACCTTTCCTGGAAGGGATGGTTGTAGCTTAATTCGAACCTGGGATTTAGGTGATCCCACCGCACCATCTTAATGCCACCTACTCTGGACGGGAGTCCAGCGTAGCTGAGCCGCATCCGGCCCTAGGCTACAAGTCCGAAGACAAGTCCTTAAACGGGGGCGGATCTGATCAGATACCGTCCCCCTTTCACTTAGCATGCATGACCGGAGATCGGTCCCGGGTTTCCTCACTCAAGTTCCAGTTAGTAGACATCTTAAACACCATGTGCTAGCTAAGCTTATCGGGCATTAACCAACAACCATCAACTTAACTCTTATTCTCAACTCAGTAAGTACTAAACTTGGTTAGTAACAATCTCAAATCTCGCGGGTTAGTGTTAGTGAAAATAACACAATCACAACGAGAACAATATAACCGGTTGCATGCTTTATCTTGTTTTAGTCATAGCAAATAAACAGATAGCACACAAGCCGAGGGACACCTCGTTAGCAAGCAGGTCACGAAAAGGATTGTACCGTTCACCGTCGATCGTGTTTGACTAATCTTCTTCGGGGTCCCCAACTCACAAACCTAAAACATTCATTTTTAGGTTATTAGTTATTTGCACCTTACTTAACTCACTTAGTCCCTAAGGACTTCCACTCAATAACCTCTCAAGTCTTTATCACTTAGTCTTACAAACTTAACTTAAACACTAAAACTTATACTTAATCTAACTTAATTCCTTAAGTTCTTAGGGTCCAATCATTACTACCCTACCAAGGGCATACCTCATTACCCATTACCATTCTTGGAAATTGAAATTTCTTTTTTTTTTTTTTAGGCTCGACCGGACTTACCGACCGGACTTGCCAAGTCGGTCCATTCCAGTACCTTTTACCGTTGGAAAATTCACTCCGACCGGACTTACATGTCCGGTCCTATGTCCGGTCGATTCCAGAGACTTATAATCCGTACTAAATTCATGCCGACCGGACTTGACAAGTCCGGTCCCATGTCCGGTCTATTCCAGAACTAATTTCCCTCACAAAACAGAAGGCCGACCGGACTTGTAAGTCCGGTCCCCAGTCCGGTCGATTCCAGAAACATTTTCCGGTAGTGTAACAGAGCCCGACCGACCTTGCAAGTCCGGTCCTAAGGCCGGTCGGCTCCAAAACTTGTTTCTAAATTCCTTTTCAACTCCAAACTTCTCCTCATATATCCTCATATGTTATAAACCTCATTTGGGCACCTCAAATACACCTTAAGCCCTCCTTAAAATACCTTAAATCATCCACCAAGATCCACTTAGTCATTATACATTTTCCTTGTAATAACGCTAACACTTGTAATGTTTTCCTCTAGGTTTCTAGGTGGTGGTTCATACCTAGTGTAACCACTATTCCAAATGTTTCCTTCACCACTATAACATCATCTCCCAAGCATCTCTCTCTACCTAGAACTCTTTTAAAACATTTACTTAGGGTTCCTTAACAAGTCTAAACTTCATCATCATCACATTATTTCCTTCCTAGTTGTGCATTAACATTTGCCTAAGTCCTAAACACTCGAATACATTCTCTTGATTCCTAAATCTTCCATGGTGATACCTAAGTCATCTATTAAGTCATTAGAACACCTTAACTTCACCCTTTTTCATCAAGACAACCCATAGAACATTCCTAGTACTTCCTTAGTCATTAAATTCCCTTAGGATATCTTAAACACTTAAACTCTCCTTTAATTTTGCCATGGGTTCTCTAGTATATAGTACTTCCTAACACATGGTTTTTCTCCATCAAACAACCAATACCACACAATTCTCACCACAACAACTTAACACCCAATTTACACTAAAACTTCACCACATCATCATATAATGCTTAAACTTAAAATGCTTGGCACTTAGGCCCTTAAATGACAATAATCTTAACCACTGAATTTCCACATATATATATGCCTTCAACCTGCGAATACACTCAACAAGGCTCCCATTGAAATAAATGCTTCTTGTACTTCACCTTTATATTCTTAAGCTTCTCTTTTCTCATTTGCACCTTAGTCACAAGTTCACAAGAATAGTCATTGTTTCTCCTAGGTTTTATAGCACCCCCATATAACTCTACACTAAACTCATCATATAACCCACACCTCATTCCTTAACCACAAGACACCTTAAGGTAAGTAATTTACCTTGTTTTCTCACAAGCTTTAAAGCTTTTCTCCTTAGGTTTTCTTTGTTCAATCTCGGTCACCAATGTGATTCTCCTTGCCAATGTTCTAACAATATCCAATGACTCCAATAGTACTAGATAATACATCAACCCTAAGGAACAAACCCTAGGTTTTAAAAATATGTTTTAAGGTATTAATGTGATTGTTTTACCTTGGTTTCTCAAGACAACTTGGATGTGAAGCAAGAAGGACCTCCTCTCCCTTTTAAGAGTAGAAACAAGCTAGAACAAGGCATAAACATGGAGTCCCATGAGTATATATTTTCGGTTATGTGAAGAAAATGGTGGAAACCTAGATTTTCTTACACTTTCTTTACCTTAAGAGAATGGAGATGTCAATGGAGTCTCCAAACTTGAATTTCCTCCTCTAATGGTGGTTTAACTTGGCACCAAAATGAAGCTCTTGAAGTTTTGAAAAGATAGAAAGGAGGAGCTTGAGCTAACTAAGAAGAATATGTATTTTGTTTGGATTTGGAGCTTAAATGAGCAAGTGGTGTGCAAGAGAAGGTGGAGCTAGCATGGAGAGGAGCTTCACGTCAATGGAGAAGAGAAAGAGAGCAAGAAATCGTGGGCAACAAGAGAGAATGAAGAAGTGAGGAGAGAGGTAAGCAAAAGTGATATTTATCTTAAAAGGTGAATAGTGTTTTATGCTTTATAACTTACTTATTTGCTTTCTCTTTACTTAGTTAGATAAGTGTGGTGAGTCACACTTAAAGAAACCGGCCCCTTTAGTGAATGAGGGTAGTTTAGTCTTTGTTGACCAAATGTCTCACTTATATAGACTTATGTTATAAACTAGCTTAATAAATTCACTATTCATCAAAAACAAGGCACATTGTTGTGAAATTTTTGATTTCCCATTGATATAGACCTCCAAATGTGATACTATATAGTACACATATTAATTAAAGAGTAATGATGGACATTTAGCCATTCAAAACTCATTTACAAGACAATTTTTCAAAAACGTGCTTTAAGACTCCTTAAAGCACATTTTGTGTTTAACTTGTTTTCAAGCTTGGTTTTCTTTGGTAATTGATTTAAAATGACCATTAGGATATTACTAAGGTCTTAGAACATATTTGGGTACTCTCCCATGTCTCTCCAAGCTTAGAGCACGTTTTTACTTAAACTGCTCTTTTTGGTGTTTCCTTATGTTTTCTTTGATTAGAAATGTTTCTAAGGCATTATTTAGCCTTCTTATATCTTGGTTTATCATTTTAAACACCATATCTAAGTTTGGGGTATTTCATCGATCAAACCCACATACCAATTTAGTCTATTATGCATTACATAGGAGGATTTGCTGAATTCAAATCGAAAACCGAATAAGAACCCTAACTTCGAACCCAGATTCGAATCTATTCAATCTGCATGATAATTGGGGAAATTGGTACCATTAGAAAGGGATTTAATTTCGAGTCGATAGGAACAAGAATCATCGAATTTCGTTCTGTGGATTGTGAGAAAACATCGGATTAGTACTCGGGTGCGAATTGGGGCTTTCTGATGAACTAGCGAGTTCTGGGCCGTCCGATCTCAGTTAATAAACATGGACGGCCGAGATTAGATCGTGGGATTTAAGTTGTAATAAGTAATATATTTTCCAGAATAAAGTCCTAACTTGCTAGATTTATTTAATGGCCTTCCCGAATGTATTTTGACTTGAAATTTTAACCATAGATTCCTTATAAAATCTAGTTTATTTTGATGTAAATTAATATGGGTTTTGAGTTTTTAAACATAAGTTATGATTTTTGCAAGTTACGAGTATTATGGAATTATTTGGATAATTTAAAATAATATTTTTATGAAATAAAAATTTTATAATATGTCTAAAATGTTATAGTTACTATATATTTAATTTGGGATTTTTGGACAATTGTAAATGGGTTTAAAAATTGTGTTTATGAGTTTTTCATAAGAATAACTTATAATATATGGTTTTTAATGTAATCAAAAATTAAAGTATAGTTGATTAATGAACTTTATAGGTTGGGGAAAATATAATAAGACTAATTAACATTTAATACAGTATGTTTATAAATATTTTGGGTACTAACTTTAAGTGAAGTAAAAATGTTACATATATTTATATATATATTTATATGAGAGAAATAAATAGAAACTTATATTAAATCAAGGAATTTAACTAAACTATATTTTATTTATTATATATAATATGGAAGCTAATATGTTTAACGAAAACTAAGGGAAATACTTTATTTTATAAACCATATATTGGATGTAGCTATGTGTAAAAGTTAGTATAAATAATTAAGTGCAATAAAACTACACAAGGAATGTCTTGAATAAATCCTAATATATATACACATAAAAAAAACTACATAAATAAAAGAAATAAAATGCCTTATAGAAAATATAATATGAAGGAATTAATGAGATAAACTAAACCTCTACATAATACTAATAAAAGAATACTATATGAGGCGGTATTAAATTAAGATTATTAAACTTAAGGAGTTATCTTTGAATTTCTAAGATTTATATAAACCGTATTAAAATACATGTATAGTATTAGTCAACGACCATAATGTAAGTCTATAATGGGTTAAGTAATTAATAAGTTAAAACTTAGGAAAAATTGTGATTAGATTACATAAAATGTTACACAAATAGATCTTATTCTATAATAATGATAAATAAATGTAATACTTTTACATCTAAATGTTCTTAATATATAAACAATAATAAAGTAAATAAAATACTTTTACATATGAATGTGAGGTGGATTAGTAAGTCTAGATTTAATCATTTCTTAACATCTAAGGTATTGAAATATAAATTAATGTTTTAAGTTAAAATCATTAAAAGGATTATGATATAAAACTACATTAAACTATGATTTGGAAATTTATCTAAATAATAATCCTTAAGTTTCTTGGCATTAGATAAGCCATATGAAATACATTTATAACATTAATTACCAATACTTAGGATGTGAGTCTACAATTAAGTGAGGTATTTAGTAGTTAGAATTTATAGAAAGGTTTATAAATAGGAATTTGATACTTAAAACCTTTGAACCTTTTATTAGATAAAACTAAGTTACATAAGAGATTATATTGATCTACTTTACGACGCTAAAAAAATATTAATGTGTCATTTGAGTATAAGGTATGAGGATTTTTCAGAACATATTATCTTATTAAGTAATTGACAATTTCACTTGTGAATGAGAGTTTAATTCTTAGATAAATTCTACCTTATGTTAAGATATAATGTTCATCCTAAAACATAATAAAGGAGATTAATTTATTAAGTTATTCCTTTGAAACCTTAGGTTTTGTAAACAATATGAAAAATGTATTTTAAGACGTAAGTTTACTAAAATTTAGTATAAAAGGATTTACATGGTCTATAGCGGGAATGTGTGTAAAAATAAAACATTTGGGAAATTAAATGTAAGCAAGGATAAATAAAAGGTTATCTTAAAGTGCCTTATTATACAGTTAATGATAAAGTAAATAATATACCTTGGAATACTAAATGTAAGAGCGATAAATCTAAGTTAACTATAATATAGTTATTCAAGATGAGAAGCAATTTAACATCTTATGATAAGATTGTTAGATGGTTGTAATAAAGGTCATCCTAAACTAAACATAAGATAAATGAGTTAGTACCTCAATTAGGTTATCAAAAATGCATCTACAACACCATGATTCCAATATACAGGATGTAGATCTTAAATAAGTTGAGGGGAAAACTTAATCAAATGGATTATTTGGTAATACTGATAAAATACATAATCATTACATTGTGAAATAAGAGTATAATATTCTAAGATAAACCTATCATAGGTCATAACCCGATATTTATTCTAAATTAAGAATAAAAGTATTAAGCTAGAATTATTATTGAGATTCTAAGATTAGATGAATAATATAATATGCACTTATGATATAAGGGTCTCAAGAGTCTTGAATTGAGAATTAGGGTTAAGTATGAATAAAGTGGATAAGAGTGTAGCAATTAACAAGTGTTAATAACATACATTCCCTAGTCTTACAACCTTGGGTTATACAACATTCTAATATAAGTCAAAGGTTATACAAACATTTAAGCGAGGGCTTAAAAGACAATTGAGACTTAGAAATAAGAGTGAGGAATTTATTTAAGTTTAACTTAGGTTACAAGTTATTGACGTTAGACTACCTTTAATATTCCTCAGAGTATTGTTGATTATTTGCACAAGTCGACTAGAACTGCTACAGCGATTACCAGGTACGATTTCTCGTACTCAGCTTGTTGGTCTTGGACTCTATGGAATGTTTTGTACGATTTCTCGTACTCAGATGCTTTTGGTGACGAATTATATGGAACGTTTTAGGAAACGCTAAATGAGTATGAATGTATCTTGAAAGGAAATTGTCTGTGTGACTAACTCAGCTTGTTGTGACTAACTGAGCCTTGGATGTACAACTCACATGATCATTGGTTCCTTTTTATCTGGTTATCTCATTAGATATTGACTGTTGAGGGTTTACGCCTCTGCACTCTGTAGGACTGAGTGTTTTGGTATTGCACTTGTACAGTTAATAGTCTAGTGGGAATATGGGAAATGTCAAACTTGGTATTGGGTATGGATTATTATTTCTAATAAGTGGTGCACTCACTTTTCACCGATGACCGAGAACGGGTCGGTGGCAGCGGAGGTCTGCTATACCCGTCCATATGGACAACTGACAGCGGAGGTCTGTTTACCTCGTCCTTGTGACAACGGACTGGCGGTGGGGGCCATCTCTCCCAATGGGTATATTCCACTCTTGAATTATGGGTACTTGGATATCTTCTTTCATTCCTAGTCCTTGTGACTACTTGGGTCTTTCTAATCCTAATTGGAACAGAATCTAACTTAAGCAATGGATGATCACTAACTTCTGGCGTGGTTTCTTTTATGTTGGCACACTCTACCTTCACGTTATTTGTCTCTATCCTTGACTTGTTATCTTTGACTTGGTGTTTTGGTGTGCCTTGTTCTTCTGATTTGTTTTGAGCATTTGACTTCAAGTTATTGTTATTTTAAGAGTTATGTTTCTTTTAATACTGTTGTTTTGGAGAGTTGTACCAGTTCCATTCCAGGGAACTGACTCACCCCTCCTGGGGTGGGCTGCTTGGTTTCATCTTGCAGGTACGGACTGTTATACAGGTGGCCACGAAGAGTATGAGTGATTGGGATGGGAATTAGGAATTGTGGAGAGTTTTTATATCTTGCATAGTTATGTTTTCTCGAGTTCAGACCGTAGCATTTGTAATGTCATAAGTTGTAATTGGTGAGGTTTGGGCCGGGTGTTTGGAACCCGATGAACTGTAATCGCCTTAGTATTTTATTTCCGCTGCATTTATGATAAGTAGGGGCGTTACAGAAAGTGGTATCAGAGCGTAGTTACGCTCTGAGCCCGAGAAAACAAGCCGAGTGAAATACTTAGAATATAGGTGCCCTTAAAACTGGGGAATTGGGGTAGAATTGGGAAGTGAGGATTCCAGTAAGGCACGACTCCTAACCCTTCTTGGATTAGTGAATGATTTCTTTATACACTTTGTAGAATGTCTGTTAGGAATAGTGTGTTGTCATACCGTTTGACCATTAAACTATAGGAAATAATAATAAAATAATAATAAGTCTGGAACATTATCAATTGGGTATAATAAGATCTTGGTTGGAATAAATCATACATTGAACTACCTTCAAAAGCATACGTATGGAAATACATGGCTAAGAAAGCAATGCTTTAAAAGCTTGAACACATGTTCCCAGAATTTTAAAGAATACTTTTGGTTGAAAATAGTATACAAGTGGAGCTTTGAATAACTAAGTGATATATACTTCAACTCCTTTAAAGCTTGAAATATATCTCAAGAACTACTTGGTACAAATTATTACCTAAAGATAATGTTTAAGATAAATCTTAAGTCTAGAAAATTATTAAACTAACAAGAACTAGTAACTCATCAGAAAAGATCAACATCCAAACCTGTAATCCACACTAAAACTCTATGTTAACTTCAGAAAGAAAATACATAAACCTAACACCCTACGGGAAGTGCCTGGTGCGACGAACTCCTAGGCTGAAAGTAGTGGGGGTGCACACTCACTTCTGGAAGTCTAGGGGCTAGACAAGCCTTGTCATCTAACCGTAAATAATCTTCTACGCAAGTGATGGGTTGTGTTGAACTTGAGGAGGATTGATGGTAAGACGTTACCATCATGAAATCTTGAGCTAGGCATATTTCATTACTAGCCATAATGAACAAATCAAAATTTGTATCTTAAGATCAGTATTAAAATTCATACATGTAAAGGGTTTATTGAGTTAAATATTTGGTGTAAAATACCTATACATGGAGGAAGGGGATTTAAATTTGGGTACTCCAAGGTACAACATCTACCCCTTGTTGAGTATAAAAAAAATATTGATGGAAGTTACTTAAAGATTGAGTGTTACTTAAGATTGGAAATTCTCGGTTATTTGGAAGTTTAACATTATACATATACAAAATTTTAGAAGTCACAGAAGGTGTATTTTTTTTATAAGGAATATAATAAAATTTAATGTATGGTTAGCTAATAAAGCTTTGAATATAATTTTGAAAGACTATCTAGACTTATTATATGATCTAAAAATTATTTAAACTACTCAAACATGTTACACCAGATTTATAGCTTGTTAACATATTGATATGTGGAAATAACATAAATGGCACATTTACGTATTTTAGGTTATAAATTCGGTACAAGGTTTCATGAAAGATTTAATTGCATTAAAAAAAAGTTTTAATATATAGTATGATACTATTTTAAATAAGTTCATGAATTTTTAAGCCATGACAATTAAGAAACTTTAGGTTATAAAATGCTTCTAGAGAAATGTTGTAGTAAGGATGGCATTTAAATAATTACATTACATTATAATGGAATTTTTCTTTTATGAATTAATAGTTTCCAAATCACATGATTAAGATTTTGATACCTACTACACCCAATACTTGAATAAAGAAAGAGTGAACTAAAATGTATTATAGTAATATCTAAGTAAACCTAGGTTCCGTTCTCAAAATTTAACCTACTATATGAATGATGAATTCTAAACGTTGTTCTTGCCAATGACCGTAAGAGAGGCGAAATGAGTTAGGAAAGCATGTTGGGGACACTAAAAGATTTAATTATAATCAAGCTAGAATAACAACGAGTGATATTGTGCATCAAAAATGAACTACATCCTTGAAGGAGGAATCTCCATAGGAGATGTAAAATATAGTGCTCCTTAAAAGTGAGTTTAAATTCCACTTCTTTATTACGAGACGGATATGGGTCGTACCCTATTTAAGGGGGGTACGACATCTTCATAAAATAAACATACAATATAAAATGAACATATAATGGACATATCATTCGTACTGGTCATAAAATGAATAGGTAAGGATCATAAAATAAAATTTTATAATAATCAAGAAAATACAAATACATAACAATCAGGGGGTACAAATAAATATCGATCATAGATAAATTCAACAGTGCCATAAAATTTACAACAAAGCTTGATAATAAGGTGCTGAATTCTTTGAATGTAGTGTTTGATAACGGAAACAAATGTTTGGGAATTGTTATTGGATGAAACCCTTGAGTGGTTGATTGTTTGGTATACATTTTAAAGCTTGTAGTACAACTTGATATTTAGTTTACCCACACACCGGAAGCGGGTGTGAGTAGTTGGTAGATAAATCTTAAACTTCGGGACGAAGTTCTCTTTTAAGGGGGGGTAGAGCATAATCCTTCTTCGCTACCTCATCCAGATTATGCCCTGTTGCGTGATTAGCAGAGTAAGAGGTGTATGTGTGTACTTGGTTTTTACATTATGACACCGCATGTGACTTTTTATTTTATCATGAAATATCTCGGTATATCTTGGTTCAGTTTGAGTTTGAGTAATCTCGAGTGGAATGTGGAATGGGAATGGATGGAAATAAGGATTGGATTGGTATGGAATTTCGTTGGAATTATTATTGTTTTAGCACACCCGAAGTGGTGTGAGTGCTTATTAGTTGATTTTTAAACTTCGAGGCGAAGTTTCTGTAAGGGGGATATACTGAAATACCCCTAAATTAATTTAAATTAATTTAGGGGTTTTCTTTTATTAAACCATAAATAATACTATTAATATTAAATTATGGTAGGGAATTATGAATATTAAATTATTATATGGAATTGTGAAATTTATTTAGGGGTTTTCTCCTATTTAACCCTAATTATTATACATTATTATATAGTATTATGAATTTAATAATAAGATTTATAAGTCAATAAATCTTGGGAAAATTTCTAAACACTCAAATATATTATAAAGATTTCAGGAAGTGTTGGAACATTGTTTTGAAACATAAAAGTCAATATAAAATTCTAGAAACCTTAAAGCTTATTAAGCCTTGCTAGAGTTGACTTTTTGAGAATGGTCAAACCAGGCCATGAAACCTATACCAATAAATAGGTTATGAAAAACCATGAAGATCGATAAAAAGAACGTTAAAAAAGATCATCCTAGCCAAAGTTATGATAAATTGAAGTTTAGAGCCAAAATTTTGAAGGATGCTGACGTGTCCAGGACACGTGTCGCGCCCAGTCAGCACCGAGTCACTCAATCAGTTGAGTTTCCAGCGGTTTTGGCATGTCAACAGGTGATCTTTAGACACCTATATCTTTTTCCCTACTCCACCATTTGGTATGCCGTTTGTTTCATTCGATTCTCCTATCTTTCCTCTTTCCAACCATTACTCACACACCATCTAACTCCTTCTATAATGATCGGAAAGTTGATCCAAAGTTACCCCTCGTGAGTTCGTAACCCAGAACTGCAGTTTTTCCTGAAATCGGGTAAACTTCGTCACGCCATAACTTTCTTCATTTCTCATCCAAATTTCGTGTTCTTTAGCTTGTTTTGAAGATCTCTATCCCTCTACAACTTTCATGTTGATGGCCAAGGCTGATCCGCACTGGTTTGGGAGATAAATCTGTCTAAAGTAGCCTACTCGATCACGGTCGGAAATCTGCCCAGTTCATCCCGAAACCAACTAGGTAAACACGGATCTTGTGAGATCTGTAACTTTCTCCCTAGTTCATCAAATTCAATGATTCTTCCACTAACATCTAGAGTTACATGTCTAGTTTCGATTGTGATAGGTTCCATGAATCAAATCTCTCTCAGTTGGTGCGAGTTTAAATTCAAGAAGAGGCATACCTGAACCGCACATAAAATACCGATTTCCAGAAATCCCGATTTTGATTCACCCCGTTAATGCAATTCCGGTGAGTTTCCGATCAAATTTCTCCATGGTTTCCATTCGAAATATCATCATCGATCAAACCCACATACCAATTTAGTCTATTATGCATTACAATAGGAGGATTTGCTGAATTCAAATCGAAAACCGAATAAGAACCCTAACTTCGAACCCAGATTCGAATCTATTCAATTCTGCATGATAATTGGGGAAATTGGTACCATTAGAACCGGGATTTAATTTCGAGTCGATAGGAACAAGAATCATCGAATTTCGTTCTGTGGATTGTGAGAAAACATCGGATTAGTACTCGGGTGCGAATTGGGGTGCTTTCTGATGAACTAGCGAGCTCTGGGCCGTCCGATCTCAGTTAATAAACATGGACGGCCGAGATTAGATCATGGGGATTTAAGTTGTAATAAGTTAATATATTTTCCAGAATAAAGTCCTAACTTGCTAGATTTATTAATGGCCTTCCCGAATGTATTTTGACTTGAAATTTTAACCATAGATTCCTTATAAAATCTAGTTTATTTTGATGTAAATTAATATGGGTTTTGAGTTTTTAAACATAAGTTATGATTTTTGCAAGTTACGAGTATTATGGAATTATTTGGATAATTTAAAATAATATTTTTATGAAATAAAATTTTATAATATGTCTAAAATGTTATAGTTACTATATATTTAATTTGGGGATTTTTGGACAATTGTAAATGGGTTTAAAAATTGTGTTTATGAGTTTTTCATAAGAATAACTTATAATATATGGTTTTTAATGTAATCAAAAATTAAAGTATAGTTGATTAATGAACTTTATAGGTGGGGAAAATATAATAAGACTAATTAAACATTTAATACAGTATTTTTATAAATATTTTGGGTACTAACTTTAAGTGAAGTAAAAATTGTTACATATATTTAATATATATTTATATTATATGAGAGAAATAAATAGAAACTTATATTAAATCAAGGAATTTAACTAAACTACATTTTATTTATTATATATAATATGGAAGCTAATATGTTTAACGAAAACTAAGGGAAATACTTATTTTATAAACCATATATTGGATGTAGCTATGTGTAAAAGTTAGTATAAATAATTAAGTGCAATAAAACTACACAAGGAATGTCTTGAATAAATCCTAATATATATACACTAAAAAAAACTACATAAATAAAAGAAATAAATGCCTTATAGAAAAATAATATGAAGGAATTAATGAGATAAACTAAACC
This sequence comes from Limonium bicolor, assembly GCA_023374045.1. Classification (NCBI taxonomy): domain Eukaryota; kingdom Viridiplantae; phylum Streptophyta; class Magnoliopsida; order Caryophyllales; family Plumbaginaceae; genus Limonium; species Limonium bicolor. Next base: position 210,422,103 of record CM041781.1, read on the forward strand.
TCTACATAATACTAATAAAAGAATATATATGAGTCGGTATTAAATTAAGATTATTAAACTTAAGGAGTTATCTTTGAATTTCTAAGATTTATATAAACCGGTATTAAATACATGTATAGTATTAGTCAACGACCATAATGTAAGTCTATAATTGGGTTAAGTAATTAATAAGTTAAAACTTAGGAAAAATTGTGATTAGATTACATAAAATGTTACACAAATAGATCTTATTCTATAATTAATGATAAATAAATGTAATACTTTTACATCTAAATGTTCTTAATATATAAACAATAATAAAGTAAATAAAATACTTTTACATATGAATGTGAGGTGGATTAGTAAGTCTAGATTTATCATTTCTTATTATCTATAGGTATTGAAATATAACTTAATGTTAAGTTAAAATCATTAAAAGGATTATGATATAAAACTACATTAAACTATGATTTGGAAATTTATCTAAATAATAATTCTTAAGTTTCTTGGCATTAGATAAGCCATATGAAATACATTTATAACATTAATTACCAATACTTAGGATGTGAGTCTACAATAAGTGAGTGGGTATTAGTAGTTAGAATTTATAGAAAGGTTTATAAATAGGAATTTGATACTTAAAACCTTTGAACTTTTATTAGATAAAACTAAGTTACATAAGAGATTATATTGATCTACTTTACGACGCTAAAAAATATTAATGTGTCATTTGAGTATAAGGTATGAGGATTTTTCAGAACATATTATCTTATTAAGTAATTGACAATTTCACTTGTGAATGAGAGTTTAATTCTTAGATAAATTCTACCTTATGTTAAGATATAATGTTCATCCTAAAACATAATAAAGGAGATTAATTTATTAAGTTATTCCTTTGAAACCTTAGGTTTGTGTAAACAATATGAAAAATGTATTTTAAGACGTAAGTTTATTAAATTAGTATTAAAGGATTATACATGTCTATAGCGGGAATGTGTGTAAAAATAAAACATTTGGGAAATTAAAGTAAGCAAGGATAAATAAAAGGTTATCTTAAAGTGCCTTATTATATAGTTAATGATAAAGTAAATAATAACCTTGGGAATACTAAATGTAAGACGATAAATCTAAGTTAACTATAATATAGTTATTCAAGATGAGAAGCAATTTTAACATCTTATGATAAGATTGTTAGATGGTTGTAATAAAGGTCATCCTAAACTAAACATAAGATAAATGAGTTTAGTACCTCAATTAGGTTATCAAAAAATGCATCTACAACACCATGATTCCAATATACAGGATGTAGATCTTAAATAAGTTGAGGGGAAAACTTAATCATAATGGATTATTTGGTAATACTGATAAAATACATAATCATTACATTGTGAAATAAGAGTATAATATTCTAAGATAAACCTATCATAGGTCATAACCCGATATTTATTCTAAATTAAGAATAAAAGTATTAAGCTAAGAATTATTATTGAGATTCTAAGATTAGATGAATAATATAATATGCACTTATGATATAAGGGTCTCAAGAGTCTTGAATTGAGAATTAGGGTTAAGTATGAATAAAGTGGATAAGAGTGTAGCAATTAACAAGTGTTAATAACATACATTCCCTAGTCTTACAACCTTGGGTTATACAACATTCTAATATAAGTCAAAGGTTATACATAACATTTAAGCGAGGGCTTAAAAGACAATTGAGACTTAGAAATAAGAGTGAGGAATTTATTTAAGTTTAACTTAGGTTACAAGTTATTGACGTTAGACTACCTTTAATATTCCTCAGAGTATTGTTGATTATTTGCACAAGTCGACTAGAACTGCTACAGCGATTACCAGGTACGATTTCTCGTACTCAGCTTGTTGTGTCTTGGACTCTATGGAATGTTTTGTACGATTTCTCGTACTCAGATGCTTTTGGTGACGAATTATATGGAACGTTTTGGGAAACGCTAAATGAGTATGAATGTATCTTGAAAGGAAATTGTCTGTGTGACTAACTCAGCTTGTTGTGACTAACTGAGCCTTGGATGTACAACTCACATGATCATTGGTTCCTTTTTATCTGGTTATCTCATTAGATATTGACTGTTGAGGGTTACGCCTCTGCACTCTGTAGGACTGAGTGTTTTGGTATTGCACTTGTACAGTTAATAGTCTAGTGGGAATATGGGAAATGTCAAACTTGGTATTGGTATGGATTATTTCTAATAAGTGGTGCACTCACTTTTCACCGATGACCGAGAACGGGTCGGTGGCAGCGGAGGTCTGCTATACCTCGTCCATATGGACAACTGACAGCGGAGGTCTGTTTACCTCGTCCTTGTGACAACGGACTGGCGGTGGGGGCCATCTCTCCCAACTGGGTATATTCCACTCTTGAATTATGGGTACTTGGATATCTTCTTTCATTCCTAGTCCTTGTGACTACTTGGGTCTTTCTAATCCTAATTGGAACAGAATCTAACTTAAGCAATGGATGTCACTAACTTCTGGCGTGGTTTCTTTTATGTTGGCACACTCTACCTTCACGTTATTTCTCTATCCTTGACTTGTTATCTTTGACTTGGTGTTTTGGTGTGCCTTGTTCTTCTGATTTGTTTTGAGCATTTGACTTCAAGTTATTGTTATTTTAAGAGTTATGTTTTCTTTTAATACTGTTGTTTTGGAGAGTTGTACCAGTTCCATTCCAGGGAACTGACTCACCCCTCCTGGGGTGGGCTGCTTAGTTTCATCTTGCAGGTACGGACTGTTATACAGGTGGCCATGAAGAGTATGAGTGATTGGGATGGGAATTAGGAATTGTGGAGAGTTTTTATATCTTGCACTAGTTATGTTTTCTCGAGTTCAGACCGTAGCATTGTAATGTCATAAGTTGTAATTGGTGAGGTTTGGGCCGGGTGTTTGGAACCCGATGATCTGTAATCGCCTTAGTATTTTATTTCCGCTGCATTTATGATAAGTAGGGGCGTTACAAAGTGTAGGGCAGGTCCCCCTTAAAAAAATATTTTTATTTTAAATAATATATATATATATATTATATAGAAAATAAATCACTAGTATATTGATATAATAAGTTTAAAGTTTATCAATGTTTTACTAAACTTTTGCATGTTTTTGATTGAGATGATATTAGGAATGAATAAATGCTTGTTCTCTTAAGAGTAAACTTTCTAATGACTTGTAGATTCCTGTTTTTAACTTTTTGATTCTCTTTATTAACATGAGTATATGATCTTTCTCCTAATTCTTTCCTTTATGTACTTCTGGGTATTATTTTAAAACTGTGGAAAGTCTTTTGGGTGAAAATCTTAAAAAGGGTTTTTGTGAAAAAAGAAAGAAGAAGAAGAAAAAGAAAAAAAACGAAAACCAAAGAAATCTTCTTCCAAAGGAAAAGCAGTATATTCCTTGAGGTTGCAAAAAAAAAAGTGCCTCAGAATAAAAGCAAGAAACGAGAGTTTTCCTTTTATTTTTCTCCTAAATTCCCGTTCTTCAATGCAAAAAATTATGGTTGATTCAGAAACCCTTGCAAAATAGGGCTGAATAATAAAAACCATCGATGAGTGTCTTGGCCACATTCAGAAACTCTTGAAAAATAGAGCTGAATGATGGAAACCGGAAAAAGGAGAGATTACAAATCCTTATGTAAAATAACCCAAAAGTTTTTGATCGGTTTTGAAAAGTCTTATTTTATACCCATTAGTATGTTACTGATGGAATAAGGAGGTTTAAGTGATACTTGTGAAATAGAGTCAGAGAGTTGAGAATATTTATCTACATTTCATTCTAGAGTTTATCTGTTTTGTGCATGAGTAAATAGTCCTTTCTAATCTTGTTTTGCTCGAGGACTAGCAAAAGGTAAGTGTAGGGCCTTGATAAGCCGCAAACTATCATATTTTAGGTGTTAGATTTAGTATTATATTTATCTAAATTAGGTTATATATAAGTTATTTTGTACTATTTGGTATTAAAGTGTTTTATTAGTTCAGTCTTATGTTTTTATATGTTTTTCTGTGCAAGGGATGATTTTCTAGCCAAAAGTTCATTGATGCCGGACTCCCTGCCGGATAACTTCTGCACGGCACGAGATTAGATCAGGAAAGAGGCTTTACCGGACACAATGCCGGGTAGATTCCATCCGGCATAAGTAAAGAGTCGCCATGGTTGACCAAGCGATAGCAGTTATTGACCGTTGGTGATTAGGCTGTTGCCGGGTGTGATGCCGGGTATATCCTACCCGACATATGCACTGTTTCGCACGGAATTGACGGTTTCGACCGTTAACAGTTGGGCGCATTTATCACGTGTGCCGGCTACTGGTGATCCGGCACGACGCCCGGCAACGACACAATTAATGCCTATAAATAGGCCGAGGAAGGCAACAATTTGACACATTCCAACATTGTATTACACTCCATTCCACGCTTCATTTCTGCCTCATTCCAAGTGTTGGTGTCCAAGGCATTTCTACGGATCCATCCACAAGAAGAAGAGAAGATTTCCTTTTCGGGTTGAGGCTATGTTCAATCTCCTTCTCCCTTATGTATTTTCTTCCTTATTTGAGTGGATGGTGAAGTAGAGATCCTTGTTAGGTGTTGGTTAGGGATGAATTCCTTCTATGTAAACACTATGATTATCTAAATACAAATTCAAGCGTTCATTAAGATTCTGGTTCTTAGTGCAAGTGAATTAGTTGATCACTCATTCTCTTTATGCAAATTCTACTTAAGGAGGAATTTCCCAAGAGTATGATAGGTTAGACAAATCTTAGTGGTCTTTGATGTTTTCATCTATAATTTAGGGTTAGCATTAAAGATTGCGAATTAACCCATCTTCCCCCATCTCCTTGTTCATTTCGTGGCATGACATATGCTCGATTTGTTAATGGGTTTTGAGTTTCTTGTTCGAAGCAAGGAGTGGTTTTCACCATATGAACGTGCCGGATGCATTGCCGGGTGCTTCCTGTTCGGCACATTCAAGAATTTGAATATGCCGTGCATCTGTTGTCCGGCAGGACATCCGGCGCAATCATGTTGGTTGGTTAAGTTCGTGTCTTGAAGTTGCTTTGCATGATCATGTTGGTACTTAGGGTGGTAGTCCTAAACCTCGCATTTAGATAGGTTTTAGTTAATTATTGTGTCATTTACATTTTCCCCCTTGTTATTATAGAATAGGCTTTTGCCCGGATTAGGACTAGTTTTCTATAAGTCCCTTGGGTACGATACTCTCGGTCGTAATATATTTACACTATACTCTGACCGGGTTTTTATTTTGCTACCCGTAGTAGAGTTGTAGGATTAATTTATTATTTTGTTCTTTTGTATATATTTCTATCCTAACAATTTCTCTGTTAGCAGTGGAAAATGGAGAAAATATGTGTTTTCCATGGATATTTTTTACCTTAATAGAAGGAGGAAGCTTCAAGCTTCAAAATGGTGTTGTAGTTTTCTCTTCAAATGGCCAAGACCCACGAAAATGAAACTCATCCTTTTCGAATTTTGAAAGAGAGAGAAGTGTGGAGCTTGATGAGAGGAACACAAATATGTGTTTTGTTTTTGATTTGGAGCATTTAAGTGGCTTGGAGAGGTGGAAGAAGGTGGCTGCCATGGAAGCTTGTTGGAGCTGCTCAAATCGCCAGGAAGGGAGAAGGAGCAGCTCTCGGGAGAAGAAAAGAAAAGGAAGGAGAGAGAGGGAAGAGAATGAGAGGAGAGAGGTAAGGAATATACTTTATGCTTTTTACTTTTTTCCTTTCATTTTCTTTTCTTTTTTATGTATAACTAGCTAATAAGCAAGAGAGGTGATGACTCACTATTAAACCGGCCCCACTATATTAGTTGTGAGCTGGAGCGTTTTTTTTTGTTTTATAGAAAACACTCGTTATTTTACCCGGTTTGGCACTATTCACTAACCGGGCCCGTTTTACGGATTTTTCTCGTTTCTTTATTTTTTTATGGTTCTTATGCTTCCATTAATACTTGATTACAGTTATATAATCAACTATAATTTTTACAGGTCTATTTGACCACTTAAAGTCACGTTTTCGGGTTTTCTCGAAAAACGTGCTTTAGAACTCCGTTAGCGTTTTAATCCATTATTTGGATCCGTTTTCTTCGGGAATCATTCCCGTATACTAATTATGCCTAACTAAGCCTTAGGATTCCATCTCGGACCCTAACGAGATCATATATCTCTTACACTCGTTTAATGCGCCTTTTAGCGTTTTTCACGTTTTGCGCATTTTCTCTTTTCTTTTGGTTTACTCTCTTCACCAATATTCTCTAGGCACCATTAGGCCTTTAATAATCACATTAGGGTAATTTAATCACCATTTTTAGATCTAGGGTATTAAAATCTACCCCCCTTAAGAACTTTGTCCTCAAAGTTGGTGAATCTAATCTCGTTACTCTCATAGCGTTCTATGCCAAGGTTATAATACACGTATAACCTTACTGACTCCACAAGTCGGTCTCATTTCACACTACACATACCACACACATGTCACAGCATGTATAGCCATCAAAAATACTCTTTGTATTCTCCCATGGAATCGGTCAGAAGACAAGAAGGCACTACAGTCCTCGAATCCATATTGAGTAATACACTACTGATCCCTCAGGTACGGTCACATTGAGCACTTACGCTTTCTGGTTCACGGCCGTTTCAAGACAAATGGGCACTTACTCTCTCTGGCCCATGGTCCCTTTGGTTCTGATCAAAACGTTACACATATACATATCCTCAGGCACTCTGGATGACTCACTCAACACAGGACATTCTCAGGGTACTATCCCCATCCCGCTGCCCTTGGAAAAATCACACACTGTCCCCGCCCAACCGGTCACTTAGGACCGCCGCACGTACGGTGCAATGGTTTCAAAACCATTTTTCGCCTTCATACTCGAAGGAAGATTTTTTTTTTTCAAATTCCATTTGAAAATTCTTTTTAAAACATCACACAACTCCAAATCCGGTTTATGGTAGTTGTATCTTTTCTTAGCGTGATTACTTGTGACCACTTATAGGGAGCTTCAAGAATCATCTGACCCTGATGTGATCAGCATCAGTGTTGAACTATCCTTCCACTCCAATTGTGTTCGGTTTCCCTTGATCGCTAGCAGATCAAGTTCCACCTCCCACGTCAGTTTCAAACAATCAGAGAGTCAAACATTTTCGTTTTCTATCTTTTACTCTTTCTAGTCATACTCATAAACAATCCATTTTAGTTTTTTCTACTTCTAGAACTTAGGTCATCTTGTCATTATTAATTTACTTTGCTTACTCTACCAAGCAACTCATGGCTCATTTTCTCACATTGTTACTCAATTTAAAACATAAAACATACAACTCCAAAGGATGGAACTCACTCCATCAGTCATTCTCAAGTATAATTACCTAGGGAAACTCACTTCCCACTAGGTTACACATCGGTTTCATACCGATTCTCACTCGTAATATCTCATGTCTAATCTCAATAGACATATACTATAGGGGTTCTCATTCCCTGAAGTTTCTCTACTCCTCTTTCATAATATTACATACTCGTTACTTGCATCTCTCCTACGAAATAGCTAGAATTACACAATGAATGGGTACACATGTTTATGTAACATGAGTTCCAATCATCAAAATAATTTCTTTTGTGCTATGTACATAGTAGTTTATGCACTTGTACGTAAAACATACTCTAAGCGGTTTCTCGCCCTACCCCCTTAAAAGGGGTTACGCCCGCGTAATCGACCATATGTTATTACTGAACATTGGTTCACTAATTCGAGTATCATGAAGTGTTTTAACTTCAATGCGGTTAATTAACTCATAACCGGGTTCCGTTCTAGCCTCTAAGGCTTCAAGGAGTTTAGGCTTAGCTATTTACTCGCATTCCCAGGTATACTTAACCTTGAATCACGGCCCACAAGCTTCTGCTGCGTGACCAGATAACTAGAGCTTAACTCGCCCTTTGGTATTCTCAATATATTATTCAGTCCCTTTCTATCCCTTTGTGTCTTGGGAATAAAGGTTTCTCAATCGTCGCTTGGTATCTCTTACCGTATGCGAATTCGATGAGTTATAGATTTTCTCTCCAGTTCTCTGGAAATCTATTTTGTATAGCACTGTATACCTTCGTGATTATTCACTTACTTTTTCCAACTTATTGTCAGTTGAGGTCAAGCTACTACTCAGTATGTAGTGCTTCCTCGTTTAATAATGGCTTCTGAATCATGTTTGTTTATTTGTTTTTGTACAAGAATTCCTCATTCATACTACTCCGCATTTACAATTCATCGGTCCTGGGACCTGTGGGTTACGGCCCACATTCTTCATGCATATTTGGCCAACGCCCGCACAGTTACTTCTCTAAATTCTCGCCTAACAGGCTTTGTTTACATTTCTCAAGTTCCTAGCTATCCCACAAGATCATTACTGCACAAGTGCAATACCAAAACACTCAGTCCTACAGAGTGCAAAGGCGTAAACCCTTGGCAGTAACTCTCTTATGTGATAGGAATGAACATGTTTCTTTACCATTTTTTTCATCAGCTTCATATCACTATCTGATCATACACTTACAATGGTCGCTCGCTGCGTATCATGCTCTTACTCATTAAACAACATTCGCTTATATGGCATCTGCTACTACTTTAGCTTCCGCTCATGTACTCCCGCCATTTGTACTATGGCTTGCCAATCACTTGGCTCAATAAAATATACTACTCCAAACTCTCTACGCTTATTGCGCATTGTTTACTCTGCAATTCATATTGCACACATACAGTGTTTACTACTCATCCGATTACTCTCTCGGGGTCCTTCCACTGCTATCAAAGCCTTCCTACATACTATCTCTGTTCGAATTACTCCTTGGAAATCAACACATGCTCAAGTTTCACTACATCGCTCTAGCAGTTTCACATTACATTCTTAGGTGGTAGCCTTTCTTTGGAGGATTCACGCAATAGCCGCTCCCTAGGTCCCATAATAACAGGATACTCCCACGATTCCTCTTACGCTCTTATGCATAGATTTGCAACGTTTGCATCTACTAGTTGTGGCTGGTTCTCTGTATACCATTAAATGGTTTGAGAGATATTACTGGGCTCTTGATATGGTTGTCTCACCACACTTCCGTACATGGAAGGTCCTTTAAGTATTTTGATATTAATTCATGCCCTCTGGCAAGTTAGGGTGTTCCCTTATTACGTGGGATCCCTTCGGGGTTCTACCCGAGTGTTCGGTTTACACTTGTGTTCTCAACACGATACTTCATTCAACTATTGTTGACTTCAGCACCCTTCACGGATTACTCCTGGGTGTCACTGAGTTGTGCTATTACATTGGCTTGAACTCATGGGTATGTTCATTTCCTTACCCCGCCTTGCGGTTATATACTCTGAATTCTTCCGTTTAGGGTCGTAACGTCTCCCATCATTTGGTAGATCATTGGTACTTTTCCTTTACCTCCTTGGTCAGGTTGTTATTCTCCTCAGTAAGGTATCTTGTGGGGATTCTATCCCGTTATCGAACATTAATATGTTCATTTAGGGCGTTCGTCGTATTGCTTACGCTGGTATTCCTTCCAGTTATTATGTATTTCCTGAGACATATTCCATGTCTGTACTTAATACTCTGTGCTTCCCGTACTTCCTAACGCTACATATTAGGTCTGTCATCTTGTTGGGTTCTTCTCCTTGATCATTTATGGTAGTCAGTTGTTCTATTCTGAACTGGCTCTTTCGTCCGTAGTATGGAGTGGGCTACTTCCCGTGTTCCGTACTCTACTTGTATACATACATGGAGTATCTTATTGATACGTTACCACTCACCCCGACTAACTCATAATTGGTCTTCCAGTCCCGCAAGCTCCTTCGGAGTGCGGTCGTTCCATGTCTCGTTTGTGTACACTTGTAGTGTCGGTCACACGCCTAGGTGAAGTATTCTGTCACCGACTCCTCTTATATCGTCCTATGATAACTTACCGTGGTTCTCTGGTTTGGGTTTTAAAATTTGGGGGTTTTTGGAAAATTTATGTTTTGAAAGAAGAGTTTGAGTTTTTGAAAATAAAATCTTCACGGCAATTCGATGCCGGTTGCTTCTTACCAGATCTAGCTTTTCACCGACTGGTATTCTCCTTAATACAGTGGTCAGGCTGTTAGGCCTTTCCAAGGTTTCGTTTCAAAATTCTTAAGGTTTGTGGTGCTATATCGGCTTCTCTCGCCATCTTGGTACTTACTAAGTACTGGTTACTTGTTAAAATTCCTCTTGGTACTCCCGTCCTTACTGCACTTGCTGTGGCAAGTGCGGTACAGGCGCGGTTGGCGGTTTTTAGGTTAACTCATACCGCTCACAGTATTGTTCTCATTGTATTGGTAGCCTTGTCGGCTCTTCCTTTGATCCTTTAGTTGGATAACTACTCTTACGAGCTGCTTCTTATTCATCTTGACATGACTGTCATCCATTTAGGTGCTTCTCCACTCTCGGAGTTCCTTAATTACTTAGTTCTGTGTTCTACCTCATTGCTCGTTTCCACGTCTTTAGTGTGGTTACCGAGGTTTGAGTCATTTAGGCACCACTTCAGTAGTCCTATTCGGGTATGTCCCGGAGATGTGCTCGTAGCTGTCTAAGCTATGTATACTAGGTGTTGTAATCTTATTGGGTGTGGTAGGGTGGGTGTACCTACTTTTGTCTAGGTTCTTAGTCGGTTAATATGCCGTTGATGGTATTATTTAACTATGGCGGTCCGTAGACATGTGTCCCGGCTCTCGTTACTTCTCAGGAATCCGCCTTGTTGTACGATTGGTGCATTCCTTCCTGCTGCTGCTCGGCCAGCCAGGTTCGCGCGACTGCTAAGCATGTCGCCCCAAGCTGTCACAGATTCGTCTCCTTTGAGGAGGATGTCTCGATCTCCCGCCATTGAGTGCGGTTATTGTCGTTCTAGCGGGATCCGTCTCCGGGATTTCTGGTTCTCGGGATCTACCGCATGACAGGTTCTTGTTAATGTAGAAGTATTTAAGACTGCCAGATCGGGTTCCCCGTCTCTCTAGCGTTCTTTCCCGAGCTTTTAATACGGGGGTTGTGGAGGGAGGGTTTGGTATTGTAGGTATCCAGGTCACACTAGAAGTTCCTAACTAGCGCATCTCTCACGCTACCACTCAGCCCTTAGCCATAAGTCTCTAATTCCTAACTCGGTATCTCCTAAGCTCGGTATTTCCAGTCATCAGTCATCAGAGCGATACTTCGCTCTGATACCTGTACACCCCTATACTAACATAATCTCATAAATACCTCTTAAACAGACTCATTAACCCATTAACTCGCAGCGGAACTCTGAATACAACGGAGGGCGATACAATGCCGTTAGCCACCCATATGGCTAACCAGGCCTATCTCACATACCGTAACGGTCTGATGGACTGGAACAACCGAGTACACAAACTCAACTACAATACTCAACTCATTCATTTACTATACCGAGTCTACAATATACGGATGCCGATAACATATTCGGTCTTACACCTCATTCAAGTACATAAGTAAATTAAAATCTAACTACCCATGATAACTACTGACCCCGTCCTACTCTCGAACGGTATCGTCTTCGGTGTACCTGAAAAGTAAAAACGATGCCCCTAGGGGCTCAGCTTAAAGCTGCATATGAAATTCGCATATACCGCGTGCTAACCGCGGTACGCCGACTACTTTTGGTCGAGAGCATGGAGATTCATTTTAATTCAATCAACATGCAACATAGCAATACATTACATATGCTCACTACACAAGGATTCACATTCACCCATGGAATACAATCCTTAACTAACCTAACAAGGTTGTTAGTTGCATTAATTTGCTCTTAGGCCTTGAGGGTTTCTACCTCACTATGCCTTGGTTACTTATTCAATAACTCACCCATACACTCGGATTACTTATTCTTATCCTCACCCATTCTCTCGGGTTACTCATTCATATACTCACCCACTCTCTTGGGTTACTTATTCTTATACTCACCCACACTCTTGGGTTACTAATACTAACTCACCCACACTCTTGGGTTACTAATACTCAACTCACCCACACTCTTGGGTTACTAATACTCAAGCTCACGTAGTTCTCGAGACACTACAGGTATCCTACACTCTTCTCGCTTGTTTCTCTTAATACATACTTATGCCAAAACTCATGGCTCTCGAGCATAGTTCGACTAGCTCCCGGAACTCTCTCTTAGTTCCTACTACATTCACATAGGTCCGACTACTCTCGGACTACTCACATTCCCAAGCACTCCTCTCTTGGAGTTATAATATAATTATATAAATTAATCTAGGAGCATCTCTCTTGATATTCCTAATGATTTGGGAACAATACTTAAATTCGGGTAATCTTAGGTTCAGAGGTTACCCTTACATTACATATGCTTATATTTTCGGTTATTTTCTTATACCGGGCAAAATTCTCTTATAGGAGGTTGACCATGTCTCAAGGGAGTGAAATGGTCCCTTAGGTCTCTTTTACCTTTCTTATAAGTCACATCTTTGAACTAACTTCAATCCTCACTACGGAGGTTCATTTATCTCTCCACTCTTATTATTTCGTGGATTGTTTCAATAAGGTTTCTAACCGTTATCGGGTATTTACTCAACCCGTACATCTCCTCACATACTAAGGAGTTCATAGTTTGCGTTATCGTTACACTCTAATCGATAGCATGTGTGTTTGCATGTTTTCATTATTTATGAAACTACTCGATCTACGAGTTTCTACTCAATCGCAACTCACTATGAGTCAGTCTACACTCTACGTTAGACCACAACGGCATACAATTATGTTAGTTCAGTCAACATACAACAAGGCATACATAATCAAACAATGGATTATTTTCATGCTTTAGTCTTGATTAAGCCGGCACACAAACACACAAATCAGAGTAACTCGGTTAGCATACGGGGCATGAGAAAATCATACCTTTCCCCGGGGTTAGCTTTACCGTGTGACCTCCCGTTCCTTGGTTCACACTCGTTCATTGATAACATTCAAATGTTTTATTAACATTAAGGTGTTACGGTATGTAAAACTAATACTCCCGTACTTAACCCTGTTATCCTGTTTAACTTTGTTTTACTCATGTGCTCTTAAACTCATCTTTCTCATTCACTCCCAGCACTTGTTTACACTTCTTAGGACCTTTACATGTCCCCAAACAAGGCCTAAACATCATCTAAAACCATTACCATTCACTTCCCCATCATTATGGCACTTAAAAACACTTTCTGGTACATTTTTACACTGGTCCGGGTTTGTGTCCGGGGTTACAAACTCGGACCAGACACGGTTTTAACTTTCTGCCTACATTTTCATGTGGTCCGGGTTTGTGTCCTGGGATATAAACCCGGACCAACCCCTGTATTCACTCTCGGGTGTGTTTTGATGTGGTCCGGGTTTGTGTACCGATTTGCAAACCCGGACCACCCCTGGAACTGTCAAAATTTACAGTTTTTGATCAGTTTTTAACCCCTATTTCACCTCTAATCATTTCCTAATCATTCCACATGTTTCCTACATGTTTAAACTCCGTAAAACATGTTTTAAACCTCTTCAAAACATAGGTTTATTCCTTACTCAAATTCTTGCTCAAATTCACAAATTTTCATTCTATCTGTTACATTTTGCACACTTGTGCTACAGATTTTTACCCCTTGGCACTTGCATTATTGTTCTCACTCTATTTGACCATTCCAAATATTCCAAGACAATGCACTCCTCATGCCAAGGTTCATGCATCACTCTTAAAGCCTTAAATTCTCATTCCTTTCTAAACTTCCAAGAGCACTTAAACAACTCCTTTTTGCTACAGATTTTTCACATTCTCTCCACAATCTTCCTCTCATACTCTAGGGTGGTCATTCACCCAATTCAAGCTCTAACAACACCTAGCTAAACCTAGGCTATACTTCACTCAAAACATCACTAAAACCACTTAGATTCCTACCGAAATTTCTCCATAGTCCGGCTACTTTTCTAACATTGCCCAACACTCTTTTCTCCACATAATTCATCCTAAAACTAGCCAAACCACAAGGGTTCTTTCAGCACACTTATAAAACCACCAATACTCATCAAATCTCCAAATGCAACACTATACATAAATCATAAAATGCATAGCTCGTAGGCTCTTAAATCAAGCATTAATTCACAATTGCATTAAGCACTACCACAACCCTTTCTCATCTCAACCATTCTCACTCCTTCTCATTTTGGGGTTCATTATTTAATTTAGCCCTTCCCAAAATTCTAAAAACATTTAGTTAGGCTCCAAGGTGGATTGTTTACCTTATATTTACAAGTCTTTTCTTTGAAATTCTCTTCTCCTCTTCTCCACTTCTTTTCACTCCAAAATCAGCCAGGGGAACTCACTTGCCCAATCACTAAACCAATATTCAAATTGGAAATTAAGCACTAAGCAATACTCTTAGGCTCAATATTTAATCTAGAATTCACAAAGATGCTTAAAGCGCCAAGTTAGGGTTTACCTTTGGAAATTCTTGAATGGTTTCCAACTCTTGAATCTTAGGAGGGATTTCCACCACCATTTAAGGCTTGAAGAATAGCTCAAACAAAGAGGAAAATCTACTCACAAAAAGAGCCAAAATCAGCCAAGGTGGAAAATGGGAAAATATGTGTTTTCCATGGATATTTTTACCTTAATAGAAGGAGGAAGCTTCAAGCTTCAAAATGGTGTGGTTTATCTTCAAATGGCCATGACCCACGAAAATAAAACTCATCCTTTTCGAATTTTGAAAAGAGAGAAGTGTGGAGCTTGATGAGAGGAACACAAATATGTGTTTGTTTTTGATTTGGAGCATTTAAGTGGCTTGGAGAGGTGGAAGAAGGTGGCTGTCATGGAAGCTTTTTGGAGCTGCTCTAATCGCCAGGAAGGGGAGAAGGAGGCAGCTCTCTGTGAGAAGAAAGGAAAAGGAAGTAGAGAGAGTGGGAAGAAATGAGAGGAGAGAGGTAAGGAAAGTACTGTATGCTTTTTACTTTTTCGTTTCCTTTTCTTTTCTTTCTTTATTTACTAACTAGCTAATAAGCAAGAGGGGGATGACTCACTAATAAAACCGGCCCCACTATATTAGTGAGCTGGAGCATTTTTTTTCATTTTTACAGAAAATGCTCGTTATTTAACCCGGTTTGGCACTATTCACTAACCGGGCCCGTTTTACGGATTTTTCTCGTTTCTTTATTTTTTTAATGGTTCTTAAGCTTCCATTAATACTTGATTATAGTTATATAATTAACTATAATTTTTACGGGTCTATTTGACCACTTAAATTCACATTTTTGGGTTTTCTCGAAAAACGTGCTTTAGAACTCCGTTAGCGTTTTAATCCATTATTTGGATCCGTTTTCTTCAGGAATCATTCCCGTATACTAATTAGGCCTAACTAAGCCTTAGGATTCCATCTCGGACCCTAACGAGATCATATATCTCTTACACTCGTTTAATGCGCCTTTTAGCGTTTTTCGCGTTTTGCGCATTTTCTCTTTTCTTTGGTTTTATTCTCTTCACCAATATTCTCTAGGCACCATTAGGCCTTTAATAATCACATTAGGGCAATTTAATCACCATTTTTAGATCCGGGGTATTAAAAACACCCCTACCGTTAATCAAGCCATTATCTCCTAACCCGTCTCAATTAACAATAACAAAGCAGCGGAATACTTACTCCTACGGTGGGTGATACAATGTCGTTAGTCACCCACGTGACTAACAAGGCCAATTCCAATGCAAACTATCAATACAAATACAATATCGGTCTGATGACGAATATACCGAGTACTCTACAATTACAAATACCATTCCATTCCTTAACCAATTTAGATACAATACAAATACAAACCGCATTCAATTCTATACCGAGTTTCTACAATTCACAAGCTTGCCGGTATCATTCCGGTCTTACAGTGCAACCTTTACAACATACAAATATTCCTAATCAACTACCCATGTTCAACTTCCAACCCCGTTCTACTCTCGAACGGTATTCGGCTCCAATGTTTCTATAAAATAAAAACGACGCCCCTAGGGGCTCAGCAAATTGCTGCATATAAAATTCGCATACCCCGCGTGCTAACAGGGGTACGCCGACTACTTTGGTCGAGAACATGCGGTTCATTTTAATTCAGACAGCATGCAAGGCAACAATACATTATATATGTATATTGGCACAATCAAGGTTCAACATCGAATACAAACACTAACACACACATCAAGGGGTTAGTTTAATATGTATATACTTAGGCTTTGAGGGTTCTACCTCACTATGCCTCAATCCATTCTTCATTATTTTACCCACACTCTTGGGTTACACTTACTCAAATCTCTTACTCTCAATCTCAAACAAGTTTTACAACCCTCAATCTCAAGGCTCAATACACAAGTTACCAACTCAACTCCCAACTCTCCCAAGTTTCAAATCAATACTCAATTCTCTACCTCAATCAAATTCTCAAACCAATTTCTCAATACTCAAAGGCATCTTTTAAGTCTTTGCCCACGACCTCCGGACAGAGTCATACACAAGACTCACTGAAATACCCCTAACCTTTAAAACTTAATTAAATGATCTATTAATGATCTAAGATGGTTAATAAACATCTAAATACCATTGGGGAAACAATCTAAAGATCTCAAAAAGGCAAAACATGCTTTAAGATCGGTAAAGCCAAAAATGTGCTTTAAGACACCATAAAGATTGTATGACCTCAAATAGGATCCAAAGTGGATTCCTAAGTATTATAATGAATTAAGGAACACAACAAAAACTATTCCCAAAGGAAACTAAGCTCAGAAACACCTGTGACACAAAAATGTGCACTAAAACACCTTAAAGCACGTTTTTGTGTATGAGCTCTAAGATAATGACTTTTTGTCATTTTAAAGACTGGAGTTTATCATTAAATCATTAATTTGACATGATAGACTATTTTATAAAGTCTAAATCAAAGTTTGAAAATAAAAATCAAAATATGCCATTTAGGTATGAATAGTAACCCAAATAGTGCATTTTTGAAAAAATTGACCAAGTTTGGTCAATGGTCAATTAATTGACCCTTCTAACCATATGGCTGTCAGCTGGAAAGGAGGTGGGAAGACAGCTCACACATCATTGATTGCTAATTACCACCTAATACCAATTTACAATAGTAAAAGTTGTTTTTTCAATCATTTAACCTCATTTCAATCATTCCCTTGCCTCTTGTCCCATTCCAGCCGATCCAGCAGCCCTTTCAAACTCTCTCAAGCTTTGTTCTTGAGCATGGAAGACAGATCTAACTCTTAAGCTCCTAAGGTAATGTTTTAAGGCTTATTTTAGCTCTTTTTCTCTATCTCTTCACTGCCTACACTTAGATCTCGTGGCTCATCACTTCCTATGGCTCATTCTCAGTGTTTTAAGGTTAGAACAACATCCAAACTCGGCTGAAGCAAGTATAGGGACCAAGGTTTCCCAAATTTGCATTTTAAGGTAAAAACATACCTTAAGCTTCTCTACTCTCCATCCTATTTCTTCCTTTGATTTTTATGAGTTTATACACTCATAATCTTCATATTTACATGTTCAATCAGTTGTTTAGCCATTTGGAGCAAGGGTGGCCGAGATCCAAAGGAAATACCCTTCTTTAAGGCATTTTGCCAAGGTAAAACCTATTAACATAGCAGCTTGTTGTTGTCTAGCTATTTCCTATGTTGATATGGTGAATTTAACACCATTAGGTGTGCTTTGTACAGGCCGAAATCCTCTTGAAGTTCCCTTGCATTTTTAAGGTGATTTTTGCCTTAAATCTTACATTAATTATTCCTTATGGTTAAGCTCAAGCTTGGAGTATAACCATATCTTATT
Source organism: Limonium bicolor (assembly GCA_023374045.1). NCBI lineage: Eukaryota > Viridiplantae > Streptophyta > Magnoliopsida > Caryophyllales > Plumbaginaceae > Limonium > Limonium bicolor. The sequence goes on from CM041781.1 coordinate 210,439,985, forward strand.
TTGGTGTATTAAACATGTCTAAATGATGTGGTGAATTTTCCTCTAAGCTGCCGAGCTCATACAAGGAGGAATCAAGGTATAAACACCTTAAAACTTATGATTTTATGATTTCCTAGCATATATAATTATTATGCCGAGAGTGGAGTTTAACATATGGGTTATATTAACCTAGAAATGGAAAAAGATAAATTAAGCTAGTCATTTAAGTGATTTAATTAACATAATGGTCAAATTATGACATTATGTGGAAAAATAAATAAACTAAAGTGAGGCCGTGAGTTTATACTATATTTTGAGACATATAAAGTGTAATTTATTTTGCAAGTTCAAGGTTGTAATAAGGCCATGTCATTAGGCCATTTTAATTTAAGTTTATAAGCTTATTTAGTTAGATTTATGCTTATATAATTAAGTTTGGGGCCAAACCGTAATTACTGGAAAAATATAAAGCCGTGGGCTTAATTTAGAGGAATTTAAGGTTTTTAAATGAATTTAATAAAAATTATAACATTTTATAAAGTTTTGGGTCAAAATTGTAAAAATAGAAAACTATGGGGTATTATTGGTGATTACCGAAAGTTTGGTTCCAAATGGGTATTATAAGTCAAAGTTGACTATATAGGAGACTTTGACCAAGTTTGGAGAATTGAAGAAATTAAAATACTACCTTATATTAAGCTAGTATTAAATTGTAAAAGATTTATAAGAGATGGGGTTATATTGTGATTTCCGAAAACTTGGGGTACTAAATAGAATTTAAAACAGTCCTTAAGTTATTAGGAATTTTTAGAGGTTTATTTGGTTAAATTTGGAGTTTATATGAATTAAATAAGTATAATATATGATATTTTATAACATTGTTACAAATGGGTAACATGTGGGTAAAAACCGAGATTTATAGAAAGTATAAGGTTAGGAATAATATTTATAACCTTTTGGTATAGTTTGGTAATTTTTGGAGTTATATATAAGGTTTTATAAAGATATATGTATAATATATAATTTTAATGGAATTAGAAAACTATGTATTATAAATTGGGAAGATTTGGAATATATACAAAGTTTGGTGGAGGGAGTTTAATTAAAACAGTCCTAGGGTCTGTTCGAAAATTATAGCCTTTAAAAACTATAGGTTATAATTATATTAGGGTTAAGGATTATAATATAAGGTATATATTATCAATGAAACAATGAAATATAATTTGGGGTTGATTTGTGACTTATAGAAGTTTAGTGGTGTATAGTGAAAGCCGAATAATATGAGGGCTGTTTGGCATTTTATAACAAAATATAACTATAGGTTATAATTGTTTTAATGACTTAAATGTCATAATATATGTTATATAACTATAATGTAACATTATATTAATTATGTGGTGGATTTTGTAAATATTTAAGAATATAGGTGCTGTTCGGAAATATTAACATTTTTAAATGAAATTTATAATATGGTTTTAATGTTATAAAAGTTATAACATTTATAATATAAGAGGTATTCATTAAAAGAATGAATATATGTTATAAGACTTACCATATAATAAATAGTTCCATAATACATGTATATAAATAAATATATGTTATGGTGTAGAAAATGTGATATGGTTCAATAACTATAAATTATCATAATTAAAATGATAATAGATAAAGAGAAAAGAATTATAAACATTAGATATGGAAATTCTAATGTTAAGAGTATACATGGGATAATAAGGATTTAAATGATTCAAAGTACTTTTACATATGAATTATACTCCATTAAATTTGGAAAAACAAACCTTAGGAAATAAATACTAAGGTGAAATGTATAATACATGATAAAGTGTTATACATGCAATGTAGAAACGAACTATATGATATACAAGGGTATATTAAGTTACATGCGATAACAAAGTTCAACAATAAGAATATTAATATACGAGACAAACTACGCATGTAATATAACATTTTTCCAATCTCGAGTTAAGCCAAAAACCCGACAAACGTTGACAGTTAATAACGGGGGATTAACCGGGAGGTACTAGTGACGGTACGGGGTACCGTAGAGTTGTGTTGTTATATGGGATGCTAATCAGTAGCATTATGTATTGTTTAGACTGTTAGAGACGACACACGGAGCATAGGACCTTGCTGATTCATACTCCACCGTAATACAATCAGGGTGAACGGTATGTTGTTATGTGTCTCTGATTGTCTCTGAGGGCTTCCTCAGCTCAGACTTCTGTGTGATCTGTGATAAGATTGTTTGTTTGAATATGTGAATAAATATGCATGAACTGTATATTTTTAGCTGCTTATTATTTACTGTTGGTGCGATAACAGTATTGGTTCGTATAAGTGAACCTGTATATATAAAACGAACTAGCAGCTATGGTGCTATCTTATAAGTAATATAAGGAACGTCAGAAAAACGTTGTAGCACTAGGATAATAAGATATACATATTATCCGAGACTTGTATACGGAGCATTGGCCTTTCTAAACACCGCTCTCGTATCTAACACTGGATCCCGAGTTTACAGACTCCGGATTGGACTAATGACCTTAGTCTGCTGTGTTAGAAAATTTGGTAATGCGATGCGATGGTATAATTAATTAATGAAAGATAATAAAGCCAAGAGGATGTGGCTCTTGGTGCGCGCTGTGATCACAAAAACGATACCAGGATGTCCGCGTACGGGTCCGTAAGTATCAAGAAAATTTCCCGTGAGCTAGAATGGCTCGTTGGTCAGAGACTCTACCGCTGGAGTGGCTACACCGTGGGTGACCCGCCATAATATATGGGTAATTTAGAGACACGTCGTTTTAACAAGACATTGTCACTAGGTATAACTGAACAATTAATACAGCTGAGACTTGTACAGTGGCGAACGATATTGGTTTTTACACCATGGACGAGAATTAATACTTGTTTATTATTCTCGTTGTTTCGCTTGTTGTTCTTTGGTTATACTTGTGGTATATTATGTGTGTTGATGGTTGTGTTATTGTATGGATATTACTGTTAATTGTTTTACAGTTTAAATATCAAAACGGTATTGCATGTAACGAATCTCATGCTCTTGACCAATTAATTGGGGGGTTTGAGGAGGCATGACGGGGCATGTGATAACATACTCAGCAGGGGCTGATTCCATACCACAAACCATTTTTATTGCAGGAGACTAGCTGGTGGGTCGACGCGGGGTGCGACTGTTGTGTTTACTGTTGGTTAGACTTGGTACGGTGTGATACTAATGTTGTTTTGGACTCGGGCTGTGTAAACCGAGGTGTATTTTGGTTAGATGCTCACGGTCTATAATAATCGGTTGTTGTTGGATTTGTTTTTAAATTGTTTAAGCACTACTATCTATCTCTTGTGGTCACTGCGGGAATACGTTTCGCAAGTTGATTATCAAGTAATTCGTTATCACCCGTATGGGCGAGTGATAACAGTGACACCATTAGAGCGACAGTCTGTTATTTACCGCTGCGATTTATTTATTATGTGCGACATTTATAGGATAATTAGGAGCCGAATTAGTAGGGGTGTTACACTCACCACCGGGCTTACAAATACAAATGGAGCTATACAATTAGCTCCTCAAAATTCTCAAATGTCCGGTTCTCTACCAGACTACTCAAATTCCCAAAACTCCTCTCTCGGAGTTATTTCACAATCTCATAGATTAGCCTCGAAGTATCTCTCTCGATATCCTCCAATAGCTTAGGGAACTCTCAATGTCTAGTATTCTCAGATTTAAGTAATACCCAACTTATCGAATACTCTCATGTTCGGGACATTGTTCATTTTAGTCGGATCCTCTCATGGTGGGCCGACTAGTGTTCTAAGGGGTTGGTGATCCCTTACTACTCTTTACTTTTCTCAAGGTTCACATCTTGAACATTTATCAATCCTCTAAATAGAGGTTCATTATATACTTCCACTATTATTTGTTTTGTGGATTAAATCAATTCGGTTCTCTAACCGTTATCGGGAGATTACTAATCCCGTATACTTTCTTATATTCTAGCGAGTTCATAGATTTGCGTTATCGTTTCCGGGTTTGATAGGTTTAGTGTATTTCCTTGTTTTCATTTATTCACAACAAGACTCTTCCTACGAGTCGCTACTCAAACAAGACTCATCTATGAGTCGAACTACAGTGCACATTCAACATCAAAGCACTTCATCCGCAAATACACATTTCATGAATTATACAAACTTCAATTTAATCAACAATCCAACAAGGGCAGTACAAAGCAAGCACAAGAAAGTGCAAACAATCCGATTCGTGCATTTATCTTGTTAAGGTGATCACACAATCAAACAAGCACACAAACCAGAGTAGCCAAGGTAGCATACGGGGCATGAGAAAATCATATCTTACACCTTGGTTTACTTTTACCGTGTCTTCTCATTGCTCGGTTTATTCTTTGTCCACTGATAATATTCCAAACATCTCCATTAATTTAAGGTACTACGGTATGTAAAACCAGTACTCCCGTAATTAACCCTGTTACCCCATTATTCTTTAGTTTTGTTCATGTGCTCTTAAACTCACAACCTTCTCAATCACTTCTCCAACTTGTTTACATTTCTTAGGACCTTTACAAGTCACCAAACAACTCCTAAACATCATCTAAAACCAATACCAATCAAACCCCCACCTTTACAAGCCTTAAAATACTCACGGCACAATTCTGGGGGTGGTCCGGGACTTGGTCCGGACCCGAAGTCCCGGACCAACGCTTAAATAACTCTCGGCCTGTTTTTCTACGTGGTCCAGGATTTGGTCCTGGACCTAGGTCCCGGACCAATACTAGTTTTCAGTCTCGGCCTTATTTTGATGTGGCCGGGACTTGGTTCCCAACCTAGGTCCCGGACCCTGCTAAAAACTACTACTTAGGTAAATTTTCAGCCCACAATCAATCCTTAATCCACCCTAAATATCTCCCTAATCTTTCCACAAGTTTCCTACATGTTTAATCACCCTAAAACATGCTTTAAACCTCTTCCAATCATTGGTTAAATCCATCACTCAATTCTTGCTTAGTTTTCTACAATTTTCATTCCCACTTTTACATTTTGCACACTTATGCATTTCAAGCTTTTCTTGATAGTTTCTACCTCCTACCAACCTTACCAAATCACTTAATGACTATTCCAAACCATTCCTAGACAAATGCACTTCTAAACCCAAGTCCAACTCTCATCTTCCTAAGTCTTGCACACTAACTCATTTCTAGAATTTCCAAGATTCTCACATGCCATTTGCTACAGATTTTTACATCTCTCTTTCTAGTTCTCCAAATATCATCTCAAGGTTATTAATCAACTCTACTCAACCCAAATGAACACTTAAGTTTCCCCCACTTACCAAGCCACCTAAAACACTCATTTTCTACTAAAATTTTGCTATAACCTCCCCATAAACCTAACATATCCAAACTCTTCTATTCTCATCCAAATAAATCCTAATCTAGCCACACCCTCAAAGGGTCCCACCCGCACACATAATTCCTCAAAATCATCAAACAACAATACCAACATATATACCCAATTCACTTGGCTCCAAGGCCTTCAACTCAAACATCAATTTCACAAATTCCTCCTAGCATCAAACAAACACAATTTGCTCCACATTTTATCTCATTTTATTTTCCACAACCCAAATTATAAAACAATAAATATAGTTATTAAGGTAGTTTTCTTACCTTAAATTCTCATAAGTTCCTCTTTTGCTCCTTCCTTCTCCTCTCTTCATTTTCGGTCATATTTGGCAATGGGGTTGCCAAACCCCAACCTGTTGGAGACTTAGTTTTGCAGATGATTGCCTCCTCAGTCAAAGTAGCTCTGCAGAAAGACTTGGCGTCGTAACTCACCAGCTCGAGTACCTCTGCAGCAAGACCTGTTCACCTGTCTTTGATCAACCAAGGCGCGATACTATCAAGTGGCTCCGAATATCTCGGAAACGTGGAAGTATGCATGACGTGTGAACGTGAAGCAACTAAGTACCTCCGAGACTTACGCATCCAAAGTTAAGTAGCCGCTACGTGAAGACATCTCCGAAGTTTTAGGAAACAGTTAAGTAGTATATAAACATAAGATTGTAACTATTTTAGTGGGCGTTCTAGACTATTATTCTTAGAGAGAAAAACACCGTTTGAGAGAGAAAGTATTTTGAGAGATCATGAGATATTGTCAATTATCTTAGGTATTTATTACCTAGACAGCACACATAGAACACTCCCCTTTACTCCTTGTTACGCATTGATCAAAGCCGAGAGTAGAGCAAGTGTTAGATGAGACAGAATACTTCTGTCGAATCCCAAGATAGGAAGCTAGGTTGTAATTCACATTGAATTTCAATACAAGCAGAATCCTATCTTGTTAAGTTTAAACAAAAGCTTCCGCGTTATTATTTTCTGCACACATTTATTCTTCAAGCAGGGTTGGTCTGAGACTAACACCTCAGACCTACTCGGTCAGCACCCCGATCCTATCAAGTGGTATCAGAGCCTGTGTTGGCTGACAAATCTCTCAAAATGGTGGAAATCTCAAATTCCAACAATAACAACAGAATGCAGGTGGAGAACCCAAAGCTAACCTCCACAAACTACAATATATGGAAAAACGAGATGGAGTCGCACCTCCAGTCACTCAATCAACAACTCTGGACGGTAGTGACAAAAGGAAACTTCCCAGTACCTGAAGGGAAAGATCCAAGCTCTTATACGGATGAGGAGCGCAAATGTGTTGAGCTAAATGCCCAAGCCGTATGAGTCATCTACACAAGTCTCTCTCCACCCGAAAGAAGAAGAGTGTATCACATCAAGGTAGCAAAAGACATCTGGGATCACCTTCGAGCTGTTCACGAAGGAAATACCGAGCTTCGAAAATCAAAAATACAAGAACTGAAGATGGACTACGAAAACTTCATGGGAAAGCCTGGAGAATCCCTCAGCGACATGCTTGCACGATTCACTGAACTCACTGCTACCATGGAAGAGCTGCAGATTGGAGAGTCAAACGAAAATATCAACAACAAATTTCTGGACAGTCTTGGGGAAGAATGGACCGAGAGTGTTATCTCCACGAAGGCTTTCAAAAGCCTAGAAAAATGGACCTTGACTGACTTAGGGTCCTATCTTTAGTCCATCGACAAATACAAAATGAATATCAAAAACAGAGGTAATGCTTCTCACTCAAACCATATTGTCTCCTATTCTAATGTGAATCAAGCTTTGTAGGTGAAGACCACACCCAGTCAGATACCAGCCCACCAGAATGAGTCGTTCCATTATGAGACTACCTCTCCAAACCAAGACTTAATCCAGCAGCTACGAGACACTCTGATTGACGGCATAATAGAGGAAGGATCAGCGAATACCTTCGAAGATATGGCCATGCTGGTCAATAACTTTAAGAAATTCATGCGAGATCGATCAGAAAGAAACAATCCAAACAGGTTTAGCCAAAACCAAAATTGACCATATCAATCATACAACCGTAATCAGCAAGGGAATACTGGAACCGGAGACCGAGTATGCTTCAAATGCCTGAAACCGGGACACTACGCCAACAACTGTCCACTCAAGAAGAAAGATGATCGTGAGCAATCATCACTGATGGCAAATTCAGCATGGGGAGACTCTGACTCGAAAGAACCTGAGATTGGAACATCAAGCTTAATCTGCCTCATGGTCAATAAAAATCAGGCATGCAAGACTCCCTCTTCAGAGGTAACTGAATATTTCTCAGACTTATGTGCAGTTCCTTCTTTAGATTTATCCACTTACTACATAGACCCCAATCATCCTGAATTCGACTTAATTGAAGAACAAGAAAGGATAGCTTCTCTTTACGAAGAAATTCATGTGTTAAAGGGTCATGTCAACAACGACCGGCTCAAACTGCAAAAGTCTGAAGAAAAGGTCGAAAAACTTGAAAGTGAGTTAAGAGATGCTCGCAGTCTCATCAATTCTTTAAGAACCCAAGTTATATCTCTACAGAAAAATCGTTCCAAAATCCCTCAAAAATTCTTCAAACCGATTACCTTTGTTCGTGAGGTTGCTGTCATGCAAAAACCAAAATTCTTTGAAAACAAACTCCGCGAGTCAAATGAAAGGTAAGTTCGACTTGAGAAAGAGGTCGATTCCCTGAAAATCGCTCTTAAAAAGGCACAGATGGAATCGGTCTCATCATCGAATCCCCCTCACTGGCTGAAAAACAAAGGCAAAGTCAATCTTCCCAAAATGGCTTCAAACCAACGATCTTCAACGAAGAAATTCCAAAAAGAAAATTTGAAAACAAATTTCGTTGGCAAAAGAAGTATGTTCACCTACCTTCTCTATTAATTTGTGGTTACTACTTGCTACGACGGGAAATTCACTCATCATGTCATAAGCTTGGCAGAGACTTATCTTTCAATATGCAAGTCACATACTCTGTCTAAAGCACGACATCTCACAGCTCTTTGCTTCAAAGAGGGAACCCAAGTTCGCCTGGGTTCCCAAGTCTAACCTCTGATTGTTTTGTAGGGAGAGACCGTGGACAATGACTCTTGGTTTCTAGATAGTGGATGCTCACGACATATGACAGGAGACCTTGACAAGTTCATGACTCTCTCAACACCTCGGGGGAAAGGTAACTTTTGGCGACAATGCTCATGGTGAAATCATTGGTATTGGAACCGTCGGCAATCCCTCCTTCTTTAAAATAGAAAATGTTAATTTAGTAGATGGTCTTGAGCATAGCCTTCTAAGTATTTCTCAGATATGTGATCTCTTTAACGTTGTTCTCTTTCCGGCCTCTGACTGCAAAATCTTTGATGAGCAAACAGGTCTTCTAAAAGCCACTGGTGTAAGGGTGAACAATCTTTACAAGTTATCTCGTGAAAACCCTAACCTAGATGGCACTCTCTGTCTCAGTGTACAGGACACAAATATTTCCTTATGGCACTCCCATTTAGGTCATGCACACGGCAAACTTCTCAACAAAATCAAAAACAGAAATCTTGTAGTAGGACTTCCTCAGACAAACTTCTTCCAGACTGACTCCCTCTGTCCTGCATGCGTACAAGGGAAACATTCAAGAGCAGCTTTCCAGGTAAACCAGAGAGTCTACAACATCTCCGCTGATATGTTGCACATGGATCTATGTGGACCAATGCGTGTTTAAAGCAAGAGTGGTAAGAAGTACACGCTCTAGTCATCGTCGATGACTGCTCGCGCTGGACATGGGTACTCTTCTTAAGAACAATCGGAGACATTTTCTGAATTCGAAACTCTATTCCAAATGATTACTAACAAACTGTCCACTACAGTCAAAACAATTCATTCTGACAACGGTATAGAATTTTGCAATATCCAGTTTTCAGAGTTTTGCAGGACAAAGGGAATCATGCATCAAACATCAGCTGCTCGTACTCCACAACAAAACGGAGTAGTAGAACGAAAGAACCCGCACCTTGGCAGAAATGGCAAAACAATTTGCAATCACTAACCTCCCAGCTTCATACTGGGCAGAAGCTATTAACACTACAGCATATATTTTGAATCGAGCGTCAATTCATCTCTTCATCGGCAAAACACCATATGAAATTATCAAAGGTCGTCCTCCTTCTGTAACTCATCTACGGCCTTTGGATGCATGGTTCATACACAATAATGGAAAAGATAATCTAGGCAAGTTTGCCTCTAAACGTGATGAAGGAATCTTCCTTGGATACTTATCCCATAGCCGATCTTATAGAGTACTCAACAAACGAACATCTTGTCTTGAAGAAAGCCCTCACATTCCTTCAAAGAACTTTTCTAATTCCAGTGATTACGAGCACAATCCACATGTACCTCATGAAGATGCCCCAGATACCACCTTCATTGAAATCCCAGTAGCTACCATCCCTCCACACAAACACCTCTTCCGACAGACTCATCCTCCGACAGCGACGATGACCCTGATGACTCATTCAAAGATGCCTCACCTACCCACAAATGACCTACAACCTCCCCCACAAACCACAACTACAACCACACCTCACAATCACCAACACCAGAACCCCCCACTAGTCTACCATCAAGCTCCGCAAGAAATTCTAACAAGCCTCTGCTCATCCAATCACTCAAATCCTAAGTGATCCCTCTAAAGGTGTTCAAATACGCAGCGAGATCCATCAAAATCTCTGTGCCTTTAATGCCTTCCTATCCCACAATCGAACCTAAGAATGTCCAACAAGCCCTACAGGACCATGACTGGATACTCACCATGCAAGAAGAACTACATTCTCTGCAACGACATTCAGTCTGGCGACTTGTTCCTCCTACCAACCATAAACCAATTGGTACCAAGTGGGTGTTTCACAACAAGTTAGATGATCAAGGGAATATCTCTCGACCAACAAAGCTAGACTCGTAGTTCAGGGATACGCCCAAGCTGAAGGAATTGATTACGATGAAACATATGCTCCAGTCGCTCGAATTGAGGCAATTCGAATACTCGTGGCCTATGCGGCTCATCGCGGTATGAAGCTTTACTAAATGGATGTAAAACTGCATTTTTACATGGATACATCGATAGGGATGTTTATATTGCGCAACCACACGGGATTCGAAGACCCACTTCACCCTGAGTACGTCTACAAGTTAGACAAAGCGTATATGGCCTGAAACGGCACCACGGCATGGTATGAACGTCTCTCATCTTACTTATTGTCTCATGGATTCATCCGAGGTAAGGTTGACAAAACTCTGTTTACTCTCACCAAAGGTGAAGACATACTCATTGTCTAGATCTATGTGGATGATATATATATGGATCAACTAATCTGAATTATGTTCATTCTTTTCTGATCTCATGAGTAAGGAGTTTGAAATGAATGCTTTAGAGAATTAAAATTCTTTTTAGGGCTTCAAACATTCAGCAAGAGAACAGGACTCAAATTCATCAACAAAAATCATCCAAGAGCTACTAATCAAGTATAAGATGCAGGATTCCAAAGCCACACCTACTCCATGTCCACAACAGAGAAACCACATCTGGATGAAAAAGGAATTGTGTTGATGCTACACTATACAGAGGGATGATAGGTTCTCTCCTTTATAACAGCAAGTAGGCCTGACATTCTCTATGTTGTATGTCTCTGTGTAAGAGTTCAGGCAAACCCAAAAGAATCCCATCCTACAAAGTGTAAAGCGCATCTTTCGCTATTTGAAAAACACCCAGGAGATGTACCTCTAGTACCCGAGTACTCCTGATTTTACTCTAATGGGTTACAGCGATTCTGATTTTGCAAGTTCCTTATTAGACAGAAAAAGCACATCTGTACCGCCAATTTTTGGGACTTTGTCTGTAGCCTGGAGTTCAAAAAAGCAAAACAACGGTAGCCTTGTCATCTGCTGAGGCCGAATATGTCTCCGCAGCTGCTTGCTATGCACAGATACTATGGATACAAAACACAACTACAGGATTATCTCATTCCTCTACTTGTACTACAATTTTCTGTGACAACAATAGTGCTATTGATTTATCTAAAATCCGTTATCATTCCAGGACAAAGCACATGAGATTCATCACCACTTCTTAAGGGATTGCGTTGAAAAAGGCTGATACAACTACAATACGTTCCCTACTTCAGATCAACTAGCAGATATATTCACCAAACCGTTGCAAACGAGGTCCTTTTGAAACTCTGCGCTCACAACTAGTATGACCCGTATGACTTAGCTAAGGTTGTATCTCCTTCTCCTGTTTTTTAATGTTTGGGTGAAATGCAGAATACGTCTAATGACCTAGTCCGTCTGTCATATAAACAAAACACCGGCGCAACAAAAACAAGAGTCTTTACTTATGAAAAACAGCCCGCGAAATCTTCGCCCAGTAATCCGCACTAAACTCTCTCACCCAATCAGCCCACACCTACCCTGACACACTACGGTCCGCCTATATTCCGACGACAGCCTTTTTTTCCTCTATCTCTAATCCTCCCTGTCCCAGCCTTTTTTGCCTCTCTCACCTTCTCCAACCTCTGCTTACTACCATCAACTCAACACTGTCATGGCCTCAAACCCTAACCCTAAGCAAACCTCCATGTTTTTCGACGCCAACTTACCCGATGATCCACAACTTCTCCAAGCCTTAATCAACAAGCTCACCTTTCTCCAAGCCAAACAAACACCCACCTCCACCTCCGACTCCACCACCGTCGCACCCGCCATGTTGATCGACACCCAACCAATCACCACCCCCTTACCCAACGTCTCAACTGACCCCACTCTCATCGTTAACACTACGGTGTCACAACCATCGGAAAACACACCCTCTCCCACCAAACACAATCGTCACCACCCAACCACCCGATCATACCCACCCCAGACACAAACTAAATCCCATCAAACATCCAGTTTGGCTCAATTCCACCCTCTGACCAAGAAATCAAACCCACAACCCAACTCCCCTGCCAAGAACCAACAGAGGTAAAAGACCTCGAACCCAACCCACTACTCTACTGCTCCTGAAAACTCTCCTCCCCCAAAGAAAACCTGACGTTCCAAATCAAATGTTCCCAGGCCTCCAGCTACTCGAACCCTTCGATCAAGGGCTAAATGCCCACCGTCATCTTCAAAACCCATTCCTGAGAGTCCCAGTCTCTTCACCATCCCTAGTCGTCACGGCATCACAAGCTGAAGAAAAGCCGCGCAGCACCATAAACTCGTTAACTCAGCGGACTCCGACACAGCAACAACTTCCACTAGAGAACGACTCCGTCCTCGCTCTGAGTCTTTCCCACCATCACCTGCTCCAAGGCTAGGCCTGATCGACACCCCTCTGCTGTTTACTCCCTACCACCAAATGATTCCGCAGAGTAACGAAACTTGGTGAAAGGGTAGCTACTTGATCTGGAGTGGTATACTCAATGGAGTTCGACATGTTCGAGAGAGATGCTCCGATTTAGAACTGGATCAACTTGTTTGATGGGGATCGGGGTTGGACCGAGTAGGTCTGAGGTGTTAGTCTCAGACCAACTCTGCTTGAAGAATTAATGTGTCAGAAAATAATAACGCAGAAACTTTTGTTTTAAATTGACAAGATAAGACTTTGCTTGTATTGAAATTCAATGTGAATTACAACCTAGCTTCCTATCTTGGGATTCGACAGATGTACTCTGTCTCATCCAACACTCGCTCTACTCTCGGCTTTGATCAATGCGTCACATAGAGTAAAGGGGAGTGTTCATGTGTGGCTATCTAGGTAATAAATACCTAAGCTGATTAACACTATCTCACTAAGATCTCTCAAGAATACTTTCTCTCTCAAAACGGTGTTTCTCTCTCTGAATAATCTAGAATGCACACATAAACTAATTACAATCATATGCTTATATACTCGTTCAACTATATCCTAAATCTTCGGTGAAGTCTTCATGTAACGGCTCCTTGATTTGATTCCGCAAGTATCGGAGTCGTGGAGCTGTTTGTGCTTCACGTTCTCACGTTTGCGCACGCTCCCATGCATCCGAGTTTTCCGCAGCACTCAGTAGTATCGCGCTTCTTGGTAGATAGGAACAAGTGAACAGACGCTCTGCGAGGTACTCAAGTTGGTAAGTAGCGATAACACCAAGTCTTTCTGCATCGCTACTTTGGAGATGAGGAGGCAATCATCTGTAAAACTTAAGTCTCCAACAAAATTCCCCCTTTTTGCTGATGATGGCAAACTCAGTGTATGCAGCGTAGACTTTGTGGTTTTTAATGAGTGTACCTGCAAAAAGGAATAGACACAAGGCAGAGCAACTATCTCGGGAGAACAACTCACTGTTTTTGAAATACCCCAAACCTTGGTATGTTGTGTAAATGTTAAGCTATGGTATTTAAAGGCTAAAAAGTGCCTTAGAAACATAAATGAATCATTTAAACCATGGTAAACACAATAAAATAAGACACGGTATGAGCAAAAACATGCTCTAAGCCATGAGTGAACTTGGTTAGGACCCAAAGAGCCTACCAAGACTTGATAATGTTCAATTATGATTTAATAAGACTAATTAAGTCCTTAGGAAACTTTGGTAGACAATGAAACCAAACAAAACACAAGGTAATACCTTAAAGTCAATAAGAGCAAAAATGTGCTCTAAGCTTGGGATAAATGTGTATAAGACCTAATGGTCATACCTATGCCTCATTTATGTTAATGAACATATTAAATCAATTACTAAAGAAAACCAAGCTTGAAAACAAGTTAAAACACAAAATGTGCTTTAAGAAGTCTTAAAGCACGTTTTTGAAAAATTGTCTTGTAAATGAGTTTTGAATGGCTAAATGTCCATCATTACTCTTTAATTAACATGTGTACTATATAGTATCACATTTGGGTGGCCATATTAGTGGGAAATCAAAAATTTCACTTCTATGTGCCTTGTTATTGGTGAATAGTGATTTTTATAACTAGTTTGTAACATATAATGTTATAAGTGATTAAGTTGGTCAACAAAGACCAAAACACCCCCTAGCTAAATGGTGGCCGGTTTTTAGGTAAGGTGAGTCATCACCATGTAAAATAAATTAAAGGAAGGAAGGAAAAGAAAGTAAAAGAAGAAAGTTACTTTAGTACAAATATCTTCTAAAAGCAAAAGCAAACCTCATTCTCTCATTTGCCTTCTCATTTCACACGATCCCATTCTCCTTCTCCCTCTCTTCTTCTTGTTCTCTCTCGGTCTACTACTACCATGGAAGTTCCAACTTTGAACACATGTAAAATCTTGCTCACTTGTTCAAATCAAAAACAAACACCACCATTCTCTTAGTTAAGCCAAGCTCTACAATCTTGTCTCTTCAAAACTTCAAAACCTCCATTTCGGTGCCAAGAGAAACCTCCATGGGAAGAGCTTGAGCTCATCTTTTCATGCCTTGACATTCTCCTTTGCTTCAAGGTAAGGAAACTCAAAGAAAAATCAAGTTTCCTTCATGTTTTGTCATGTCCGAAAATCACTCTTAATGGAGTCATTATATTGCCTTGCTCTAGCTTCATTCCAAGCTTTCATGGACTAGGAGGAGTCCTCTCTTGATATATATTCAAGCTCTCTTTCCATTCCAAGGTAAAACAATCATGTTAATACCTTAAGATAATATATGTAACTAGGGTTTACAATGAGATAAAGCTTAAAGCTTATATACTCATTTTAATGTTGGCATATTGTTTAGTTGTTGGCAAGGAACCAAATGCCCTACCGGTTCTACAAGGAAACAAGAAAGAAATTTGTGAGGAAAGGAGGTAAACAAGCTATCTCAATGTGGTTTAATGCCTTAGGAGGAATAAACTTATAATGCTTGTCAAAATACCTAAGGAGCCAATGGTGAATGAGCTAGTAAAATGCTCTCAAGGGTTTATCAAAGGCATATGAATTGTTGGATGTATTTGCAGGTCAAAGGCATTATTATGTGGGAAATTCAGTGTTTAAGGTTTATGCAATTTAAGGGCCTAAGAGCCATGCATTTAAGGGCCTAAGTGCCAAGCAATTTAAGTTATGCACTATATTGTGATGTAGTGCTTAATGTGTGAAGTTTGTATAAAATGTGTTTGATGGATTTTAGGTGTTCTTGGATGATTAAGGTAAAACCTAAGTGTTTGGATGTGGGTATATACTAGAGAAGCTATGGCCAAATTTGGGAATGTGTAAAGTTTAAGTGTGTAAGTGAGTTTTGGTGAACTAGGAAGGATTAAAGGTGAATGAATGTTTACTTGAGAGGGAAACATGTATTATGATTAGAGTGATGCAAGGATTTAGGCATCATCTTGGAAGTTTTAGAAATCTATGGGTGTTTCAAGATGTATTTAAGCCATGGAGAAGTTGTTTAAGGTTTAGGTAATATTGATGTTCAAGGAACAAGTGATGTTTAGGTATGATGTAAAAAGGAGATTTAGTTAGTAAGAAAATGATGCTTAAGAGATGATGTTAAGATGAGGAGTGTTTTGGGATAGTAGTTATGATAGGTGAAATGCCACCTAGGAATCATAAGGAGAAAACATTGTAAGTGTTAGGAATTTTGTGGATATAAGTAAAGGTTTAAGGAAGTAGGAAAAAAATAGTTTTGTGAGTGTTTAAGAATATCTTAAGGGTGTGTTTGAAGTGCCAAATGGTGTTAGAACACATTAAGAGGTCTTAGGAGAAGTTTGGTGAAGATTTGACAAAGTTTGGGTAAGTTTAGGAGGCGACCGACCCAGGGGCCGACCCAGTTTGTGGGTCGGTCGAGCCTCTGTAAAATGTTAGGGAAGTGTTCGGTAATGGACCGACCCAGAAGGTTGGGTCGGACATGGGTCGGTCGGTCAAGTTTCAAAGGAGGGAAAAAGTTCGCACATGGACCGACCCAGAATGGTGGGTCGGACGTGGGTCGGACGGGCACGATTATAAGGAAGTAAAAGGGGTCTGTAATGGACCGACCCAGATGTGGGTCGGTCGGTGGGTCGGTCGGACCCAAAAACATGGTTTAAGGTTATGAAATGATATGAGATGATGGGGATTGATAGGTAATGATGCCATAAGGTTGTTAAGGACATGCTAGGTGAGTTTTAGTGACAATAAAGTGGGCTAAAGGTTGTATTAAGATGCGAGAGTAAAACGTGTTAAAAACATAAAGTTATTTGACCAAGTTAACGGGGAAAGTTATAAGCATTAGACTTTAAAACACACATGTTACCCCAATGTTAATAAAAGAACATGTCATGTCAACAGTTGTTCGAGAATTGCTCGAGGAACATAAGTGGACGTGGTAAAGTGGACTCCGGTGACAGGTATGGTTTTCTTGCAACCTGTGTCCTACCGGATTACACCGGCTTGTATGCCAATGTGTTTTTCTGTATGTTTGCCACGTTATGAGATAAATCATGAAACGAGTTTACAGTCGTTATTGTTATTGTACGTTTACGTGCCGATACCGGTAACCTCGAATGCGCTCGAAGGGCTAGTTAACCTCTATTAGGTAAACGTAGGAGAACGGTATCCGGTAACAACGTTTCCGACTTAAGGAACGTTCTAACCACGGCTATGCGTGAGTTGGTTATGTGATGTTTGTGCGTGATGTTTGTATGTGAATGTATGACTCTCTCCTCCCTTGTGTGCATAACTCGGTTATGATACCGTATGGTGTGTGGTTGTGGTAGGCTCCGTAATGGAACTCTAACTACTTATTTATAAGAGTCTATGGGCTAATGGGGGGTGAGGAGTCCGGATTGTTTCCGGCCACGCGTGTGATGGTGGGGGTCGTTATCATATCCAGTTCGGCTCCCTTGGTGTATGTTTAGGTGGTATTCCAATTTGGTTTCAACCTTCCCTTAGCTTATCCAAAGCTAGTTTACTGACTCACGTCGGGCCATAGGGGCATACTGTGTTGTTTGGTGTGCTTGGGATCACTATATCCGACACACCTTGGGTTTTCAACCGTTCAAATAACAGGATGGTGATGAGGTAATTAACGAGCTTGGTATGAGTTTGGCAACAATCTCTATGCTCATGGTATGGACTAACTATGATGGAAGGTTCCTTGCGAGAACCGAATTTATGATGTTATGTAATGTTATGGTGCTATGCAAATTCCCTTGCTATGCTAAGGTATATATATACATATTGAATGTTTAGAATGATGGTGAGGTTATCATGTGTATGTAGAAACCAGAAAGATTGTTATGTTCGTCATATAAGGAATGAGTTATGTTGTATGTTATGGAATGTGTGGATCATGGAAATGAATCCCAGTTTGTGACAAGAGGCGTTTAAGGAAAACCCGATTGATGGGTACACGTCGTTCGTTAAGGAAGTAGCTCCGTTTAGAGGAGAGCCACTCTAGGGTTTAAGGAATCATTGGATGGTTGGTTAAGTGTGGATGTGTTGGTCATTGGTTGAGCCCATTGAGGCAAATATTATGTGTGGTATGTTTATGGTTGTATGCATGATTTAAATATAATCAACTGCATGCTAAGACGACAATTAGTCGTGCGTGGCCCGGTAGCATGCGGGCTGCGGGATTACCATACCAGCAAAGGTGCTGAGCCCCTTGGGGCCACCCCTTTCTCTTCTTTTCCTATTTCAGGTACGAAGTGCTGGAAGCCGTTCGAGAGTAGGACGGGTAGTCATTGTACATGGGTAAACTTTTAAGTGTATGTATACAGTAGGTGTAGTAAGACCGAAATTGTTGTCGGCACAGTTTATAAATACTCGGTACAGGGAGTGTATGTATATAATAAATGTTGAAGATGGAATGAGTATTTTATTGTGTAGTTGCTCGGGAATTTAGTCCATCAGACCGATACAAATGTACATGATTAGCCTTGTTAGCCACGTGGGTGGTTAACGGCGTGTAACACCATTGGAATAAAGTAATGTGATGAGTTGAGTTTCCGCTGCGGTTGGTTATTATGTGTTGGTTGTTGGATGGGGTGTTACAAAAAGTGGTATCAGAGCGAAGCATCGCTCTGATGACTGAATTACCGAGCTTAGGAAGTACCGAGTTAGGATTTAAGTACTTTGGGTTAAGGGTTGAGTGATAGCGTGAGAGATACGCTAGTAAGGAACTACCAGTGAATACTGGAAACCTACAATATCCATCCCACCCTCCACAGTCCCTGTTTGATAACTTGGGAAAGAACGCCAGAGAGATGGAAGTCCACTCTCATACTCGGGAATACCCGATCTGGCTGTTATTAAATACCTTTAGGGTACGAAGAACCTGTCATACGGTTGATCCCGAAAACTGGGAATCCCGGAGACGGTTTCCATCTAAACAGTGTTAACCGCATTTCATAGCAATGAAGGAAGGACCTTGTGTAAAGGAGAATAGAATTTCTGGCAACCTGGGTCGACATGCCGAGCAGTCGAGGATGACCAGCTTGCAACGCACCGATCGTGCAACAGACAAGAAGTGGATTAATAAAACCCGAGACGAATGTCTATGGGACCACAGTTAATAAATAAAACACCAACGGTATACCAACCGTCAAGGAACTACAATGTAGTGCCCAAACAAGAGACAAGTCTCAGTAACCACGACAAGTGCGTGGAACGGGCTATAAGGAGGGTACAATACTAAGACAGAGGGGTCTCCCAGAATGGGAAACACCCTAGTTAATGATTATTATGTGAATACAGTGAGGATTCACCTAGACAAGTTATTATCAAGACAGTAAGATCAGTGAGGGCCAACAAGGCCACTGATGACAGTACGGGTAAAGACAATACCACAACCGGTATGTGTTAAACTGATAGCCAGCTAGCATGGCGCACTTGCCATAGCAAGTGCTGCTATAACAGGGCTATTCGGGAAATTTATAACTACTACAAATACTTGGAAAAGTACCATGGAGTTAAAGGTGATCGTCATAACAGTGGAAGGGCCTGTTAGCCTAACCTCTGTAATTGGAAGTACACCAGTCAGCCAGAAGCTAGACTTGACTAAGGTAAGAAGATGTTGTAAAACCATGGGAAATTTTCTTTCAAACCTAATCTTTCACAAACCCTTTTCTTTTCAAACCGGATTTTCTTTCAGACCAACGCTTCTTTCCAACCTTCTTTAAACCAAACCAGTGAAACCAAGAGCAACTGACAAGGATACAACAGTGGATAAACCTTCCCTCGATTAAGTTCGGGAAGCAAGGAATGAATATTGTCACGGGACAATATAAGGGAGTTGACAACAGAATACTTCACCTAGGCGTGTGACGGACACTACAAGTGTACCAACTGTGTTGTGGGACGACCGCACTCCGATAGGAGCATGTGGACCTGACAGACCTACTTATAGGTTAGTTGGGTAAGTAGTAATGTATCAGTATGATACCCCATATATGTATACGAGTAGAGTCCAGAACACGGGAAGTAGTCGACTCCGTCTACGGTCAGCAGTGTAAATCGAACAAGAGCTAGAAAATACAAGAAATGCTTGAAGTAAAGGAACTCAGTTAAGTTAACGAGATTAAAGGAATTAGTGAATTCCCTTTAAGGGAATGTTTGGGAGTTAAGAAGTGCGAAGTGCACAAACGATTAAGTAAAGACATCACATATGTCTTAAGGATCCTTAGGGATAAAACATGTTAGCTGGAATGGTGACCCAGCCTGTACATGGCAAGCAGATGCCTAATGTGGACGCATTAATGTGCAATGGACGGGATGAAGATCCCAGAACGAGTATCTGCACTATCAGGAAATGTTGATCTTCACAGAAGAAGATAGTAACTAGATGTACCAATAATTGTGAACCAGATGTAAAGGCACAACTTAACGACACCCAGGAGAAATCCTTGAAGGGTGTGCGCATCAACAATTGTTGAACGAAATACATGACAGAAACACAAGGGTTGAAATTAACACCCAGTTTAGACATAAGTGGTCAGGAGACGGACTGACAAACCTAAGGGGCATCCATGAAAGGAAACGGAATACAACGACCTTGTCATGGAGCCCACTACCAATCTAACAGTAATAGTACAGAGAGTACATGTGTGTGGATAGCCTACAATGAGCCCAGCTCAAGGCAAATAAGGCTTATAAGCCATAAACGAGATATCGATTGATGGTAGAAGTTTATGTGGTATAAGCGAATAGAGTGGTAAGCGAACCACTGCATTAAGAGAATACCTCTCGATATTGTGAGACCGCAGGAGCGGTAGTAATGTGAATCAAGTTCAAGAGATATGTGGAGGATGGACCACGTTGTTATTACCCCAGGGTGATTTGAATAAAATAACACAAAAAAAAAAGTGCTCGTACCTGTTGTGTACACAGGAAGAGTAATAAGTCTGATAGCAATCACCGAAGGTGTGTGAAGCTAAATGTGTAGCGAACAACGCTCAAGGGAAAGATAGTAACATATTCAAAAACCAGCCAAATAAGTGGCCAGATAAACCCAGCATAATAGCAGAAGCTAATATAATAGCAGATGCAGTATAAGTTGATGTTATATAATGAGAAAGGACACGGCGCGCAATAAGCGACCGTTGTATGAGGATGGTTAGATGATAAAATGGTGAGTAAGCAGAGTTGTGAGTTAAACCCAGTGGAGGTACAACATTAAGCGATAGCAAACGAACCGAGCAGTAAGCCGGTGGCAGGTGTTAAATGATAAGGATTTCAGTGAAAATTCCTATCGCAATCGCATAAGGGATTTACTGTCAAGAGTTTACGCCTCTGCACTCTGTATGACTGAGTGTTTTGGTATTGCACTTGCGCAGTAATGATCGAGTGGGATAGCTAGGAATTGGAAACATGTTGATGGTGGAAGAATAATGTTATAATGGCGGTTGCATAGGAAATGCAAGGCCGCACCAATGAAAGAATACATGTACAAAACCAAAGGTGGAGACATGATTAACAGTAAATAACTACAGTAACACTAAATACCAAAGGTCGGTATGAGATATACCCCAGGTGTGGGAAATAGCTGAGAGAGCACTACACACTAGGTAGTAGCTCAATCTCAACCGACAGTAAGTCGGTAGAAGCAAGTCAATCATTGTGAATTACCTTGTAGGTTGCGCGGTAAGCTATTGGAGAAGTGGATGGAAAATTGTGAAACCCACCGAATTCGCTCAGGGTAAGAGATACCGTGCGTCGGTTGAGAAACCATTGTTCCCAAGATAAGGGTAATACATTGGAGATGTGCAATACATTAACAGTAACGAATGGGGCAAACCAGCTCTATAATTATCAGGGTTGCGCAACAGAGGCCAGTAAGCCCATGCGTCAGGTACCGGATATATATTGTGAATATGAATGGATGGCTAGTTATCAATGTCTAAAAGCCTCACAGGCCAGGACCGAAACCGGTTATGAGTTACAACTCCAATGCGAATTCTCGGTTTAGGGACTAAACCGCTAATAAGGTTAAGATCCTCTAATCAGAATCCATTGTGTAATGGACCGCGTGGAAGTTAAAACACTTCACGACGGCAGAACATTTTAAGCCAAGGTTTAGTGATTGATTACGAGGGCGTAATCCCTTTTAAGGGGGGTAGAGCGCAAAACCACTTAGTGTGTTTTACCGTACAAGTGTACGCGAACTAGTTGTGCATGGCACAAAATGATTGTTATGATGGTTGGCCGTGTGTTATATAAACATACGCATTTATTTGTGGTCATTTATTGTGGTTAAATTGTGGTAATTACGCACAAAAGATGCGAATACCATTGTGTGAAGTGTGTCATTTTGTTAACAGTGGTGTGAGAGAGTACAAGTGGAAGGGAGTAAAGAAACTCCCGGGGATCTAAAACCCCGATGGTGCATAAATGTAAGCCATGTATTGTATTTTGATAAAAAAATATGTACATATATACAGTGTTGTGATCTATGAAGGGGTACGAGACCGACATAGAACCTAGTGAGAACTAAATTCCCTAGGTAACTTGAATTAAGTTGGATTTGGGTGATGATTGATAGACGGAGTTCTATCCCTTGGAGATGTCATGATTATGACTAGATGGATTCAAAGATAGAAAATGGGATATGCTTGAATTAATTGTTGGTTGAAAATGAGGTGGGAGGTGAAACTTGATTATCATGAGATCAAGGGAAGCCGAACACAAATTGGGGTGGAAAGATAGTTCAACACTGATGCTGATCACATCAGGGTTGGATGACTCTTGAAGCCCCCTGTAAGTGGTCACAAATAACTATATTAAGAAAGATACAAAGAGCATAAATCGGACTTGGAGTTGTATGGTGTTTTCAAAAAGAATTTTCAATTGGTGTTTTCAAACAATCGATTAATATTTTGAATAAAAGATCTTCTTATACTTAACCTCACAAGGAAATTTTAAATTTAAGTGATTGTTTTAATTTCCCAAAGGCACGGGGACGGAAGGCGTCCATCGCGACCGGGTTCTGCGGGATCATAGTGTATATCAAGGATATTTTTGATTGCTATACATGCTCTGACATGTTGTGTGTGTATGTGTAATGAATGTTTTTGACTTGGATTTCCTAAAGTGTATACTATCAAGGCCTATGAGTCTAAATGTGTGGTGTTACATAGACCTATGTGTCTAAAGACTGTTATGTTATGGGACCTATGTGTCCAAATGATGTGGATATGTTGCCCGGACCATTAAGTCCGAGGTTGGATGTAAAGGGTGGTTGGTAATGGAAGTTTTATGGCTATAAGTAATTCCCGTATTCTAATCCAATGATGCGAGGAAATGTGAACTTCGAGGACGAAGTTCTTTTAAGGGGGGTAGATTGAAATACCCCAAACCTTGGTATGTTGTGTAAATGTTAAGCTATGGTATTTAAAGGCTAAAAAGTGCCTTAGAAACATAAATGAATCATTTAAACCATGGTAAACACAATAAAATACTAAGACACGGTATGAGCAAAAACATGCTCTAAGCCATGAGTGAACTTGGTTAGGACCCAAAGAGCCTACCAAGACTTGATAATGTTCAATTATGATTTAATAACTAATTAAGTCCTTAGGAACTTTGGTAGACAATGAAACCAAACAAAACACAAGGTAATACCTTAAAGTCAATAAGAGCAAAAATGTGCTCTAAGCTTGGGATAAATGTGTATAAGACCTAATGGTCATACCTATGCCTCATTTATATGTTAATGAACATATTAAATCAATTACTAAAGAAAACCAAGCTTGAAAACAAGTTAAAACACAAATGTGCTTTAAGAAGTCTTAAAGCACGTTTTTGAAAAATTGTCTTGTAAATGAGTTTTGAATGGCTAAATGTCCATCATTACTCTTTAATTAACATGTGTACTATATAGTATCACATTTGGGTGGCCATATTAGTGGGAAATCAAAAATTTCACTTCTATGTGCCTTGTTATTGGTGAATAGTGATTTTTATAACTAGTTTGTAACATATAATGTTATAAGTGATTAAGTTGGTCAACAAAGACCAAAACACCCTCCTAGCTAAATGGTGGCCGGTTTTTAGGTAAGGTGAGTCATCACCATGTAAAATAAATTGGAAGGAAGGAAAAGAAAGTAAAAGAAGAAAGTTACTTTAGTACAAATATCTTCTAAAAGCAAAAGCAAACCTCATTCTCTCATTTGCCTTCTCATTTCACACGATCCCATTCTCCTTCTCCCTCTCTTCTTCTTGTTCTCTCTCGGTAATGCTACTACTACCATGGAAGTTCCAACTTTGAACACATGTAAAATCTTGCTCACTTGTTCAAATCAAAAACAAACACCACCATTCTCTTAGTTAAGCCAAGCTCTACAATCTTGTCTCTTCAAAACTTCAAAACCTCCATTTCGGTGCCAAGAGAAACCTCCATGGAAGAGCTTGAGCTCATCTTTTCATGCCTTGACATTCTCCTTTGCTTCAAGGTAAGGAAACTCAAAGAAAAATCAAGTTTCCTTCATGTTTTGTCATGTCCGAAAATCACTCTTAATGGAGTCATTATATTGCCTTGCTCTAGCTTCATTCCAAGCTTTCATGGACTAGGAGGAGTCCTCTCTTGATATATATTCAAGCTCTCTTTCCATTCCAAGGTAAAACAATCATGTTAATACCTTAAGATAATATATGTAACTAGGGTTTACAATGAGATAAAGCTTAAAGCTTATATACTCATTTTAATGTTGGCATATTGTTTAGTTATTGGCAAGGAACCAAATGCCCTACCGGTTCTACAAGGAAACAAGAAAGAAATTTGTGAGGAAAGGAGGTAAACAAGCTATCTCAATGTGGTTTAATGCCTTAGGAGGAATAAACTTATAATGCTTGTCAAAATACCTAAGGAGCCAATGGTGAATGAGCTAGTAAAATGCTCTCAAGGGGTTTATCAAAGGCATATGAATTGTTGGATGTATTTGCAGGTCAAAGGCATTATTATGTGGGAAATTCAGTGTTTAAGGTTTATGCAATTTAAGGGCCTAAGAGCCATGCATTTAAGGGCCTAAGTGCCAAGCAATTTAAGTTATGCACTATATTGTGATGTAGTGCTTAATGTGTGAAGTTGTGTATAAAATGTGTTTGATGGATTTTAGGTGTTCTTGGATGGATTAAGGTAAAAACCTAAGTGTTTGGATGTGGGTATATACTAGAGAAGCTATGGCCAAATTTGGGACATGTGTAAGAAGTTTTAAGTGTGGTAAGTGAGTTTTGGTGAACTAGGAAGGATTAAAGGTGAATGAATGTTTACTTGAGAGGGAAACATGTATTACAGTGATTAAGAGTGATGCAAGGATTTAGGCATCATCTTGGAAGTTTTAGAAATCTATGGGTGTTCTCAAGATGTATTTAAGCCATGGAGAAGTTGTTTAAGGTTTAGGTAATATTGATGTTCAAGGAACAAGTGATGTTTAGGTATGATGTAAAAAGGAGATTTAGTTAGTAAGAAAATGATGCTTAAGAGATGATGTTAAGATGAGGAGGAAGTGTTTTGGGATAGTAGTTATGATAGGTGAAATGCCACCTAGGAATCATAAGGAGAAAACATTGTAAGTGTTAGGAATTTTGTGGAGATATAAGTAAAGGTTTAAGGAAGTAGGAAAAAAATAGTTTTGTGAGTGTTTAAGAATATCTTAAGGGTGTGTTTGAAGTGCCAAATGGTGTTAGAACACATTAAGAGGTCTTAGGAGAAGTTTGGTGAAGATTTGACAAAGTTTGGGTAAGTTTAGGAGGCGACCGACCCAGGGGCCGACCCAGTTTGTGGGTCGGTCGAGCCTCTGTAAAATGTTAGGGAAGTGTTCGGTAATGGACCGACCCAGAAGGTTGGGTCGGACATGGGTCGGTCGGTCAAGTTTCAAAGGAGGGAAAAAGTTCGCACATGGACCGACCCAGAATGGTGGGTCGGACGTGGGTCGGACGGGCACGATTATAAGGAAGTAAAAGGGGTCTGTAATGGACCGACCCAGATGTGGGTCGGTCGGTGGGTCGGTCGGACCCAAAAACATGGTTTAAGGTTATGAAATGATATGAGATGATGGGGATTGATAGGTAATGATGCCATAAGGTTGTTAAGGACATGCTAGGTGAGTTTTAGTGACAATAAAGTGGGCTAAAGGTTGTATTAAGATGCGAGAGTAAAACGTGTTAAAAACATAAAGTTATTTGACCAAGTTAACGGGGAAAGTTATAAGCATTAGACTTTAAAACACACATGTTACCCCAATGTTAATAAAAGAACATGTCATGTCAACAGTTGTTCGAGAATTGCTCGAGGAACATAAGTGGACGTGGTAAAGTGGACTCCGGTGACAGGTATGGTTTTCTTGCAACCTGTGTCCTACCGGATTACACCGGCTTGTATGCCAATGTGTTTTTCTGTATGTTTGCCACGTTATGAGATAAATCATGAAACGAGTTTACAGTCGTTATTGTTATTGTACGTTTACGTGCCGATACCGGTAACCTCGAATGCGCTCGAAGGGCTAGTTAACCTCTATTAGGTAAACGTAGGAGAACGGTATCCGGTAACAACGTTTCCGACTTAAGGAACGTTCTAACCACGGCTATGCGTGAGTTGGTTATGTGATGTTTGTGCGTGATGTTTGTATGTGAATGTATGACTCTCTCCTCCCTTGTGTGCATAACTCGGTTATGATACCGTATGGTGTGTGGTTGTGGTAGGCTCCGTAATGGAACTCTAACTACTTATTTATAAGAGTCTATGGGCTAATGGGGGGTGAGGAGTCCGGATTGTTTCCGGCCACGCGTGTGATGGTGGGGGTCATTATCATATCCAGTTCGGCTCCCTTGGTGTATGTTTAGGTGGTATTCCAATTTGGTTTCAACCTTCCCTTAGCTTATCCAAAGCTAGTTTACTGACTCACGTCGGGCCATAGGGCATACTGTGTTGTTTGGTGTGCTTGGGATCACTATATCCGACACACCTTGGGTTTAAGTCAACCGTTCAAATAACAGGATGGTGATGAGGTAATTAACGAGCTTGGTATGAGTTTGGCAACAATCTCTATGCTCATGGTATGGACTAACTATGATGGAAGGTTCCTTGCGAGAACCGAATTTATGATGTTATGTAATGTTATGGTGCTATGCAAATTCCCTTGCTATGCTAAGGTATATATATATACATATTGAATGTTTAGAATGATGGTGAGGTTATCATGTGTATGTAGAAACCAGAAAGATTGTTATGTTCGTCATATAAGGAATGAGTTATGTTGTATGTTATGGAATGTGTGGATCATGGAAATGAATCCCAGTTTGTGACAAGAGGCGTTTAAGGAAAACCCGATTGATGGGTACACGTCGTTCGTTAAGGAAGTAGCTCCGTTTAGAGGAGAGCCACTCTAGGGTTTAAGGAATCATTGGATGGTTGGTTAAGTGTGGATGTGTTGGTCATTGGTTGAGCCCATTGAGGCGAAATATTATGTGTGGTATGTTTATGGTTGTATGCATGATTTAAATATAATCAACTGCATGCTAAGACGACAATTAGTCGTGCGTGGCCCGGTAGCATGCGGGCTGCGGGATTACCATACCAGCAAAGGTGCTGAGCCCCTTGGGGCCACCCCTTTCTCTTCTTTTCCTATTTCAGGTACGAAGTGCTGGAAGCCGTTCGAGAGTAGGACGGGTAGTCATTGTACATGGGTAAACTTTTAAGTGTATGTATACAGTAGGTGTAGTAAGACCGAAGTTGTTGTCGGCAACAGTTTATAAATACTCGGTACAGGGGGAGTGTATGTATATAATAAATGTTGAAGATTGAATGAGTATTTTATTGTGTAGTTGCTCGGGAATTTAGTCCATCAGACCGATACAAATGTACATGAATTAGCCTTGTTAGCCACGTGGGTGGTTAACGGCGTGTAACACCATTGGAATAAAGTAATGTGATGAGTTGAGTTTCCGCTGCGGTTGGTTATTATGTGTTGGTTGTTGGATGGGGTGTTACATGGCCGAATGAGTAAGTCTCTCACCCTCTCTTCCTTTCTTCATTTGCTAAGTAATTCCTTAGAGCTTCAAAGCTCCATTAATGGTGATCTAAGTTCTAACACCATTTCTATGTAATTTCCTAGTTAAATCTACTAAGTTTTGAAGCTAGAATCATCCAAACAATCATCCAAGATTTCGCCAAGCATTAGTGTCCCAAGGAGGTTCCTAGATTCAACAACAACACAAGGAACAACAAGATCAAGTTAAGGTATATTTTCATGTTGAAAATCCTAAATAAATTCCTTAAGCTATTTTCGTAAATTAGGAACTTCTAAATCTATATTCTCTTCATTATTTCATGAAGGAAACTTGGATTTACAATCGTCCCAAGGTGTACCGAAAATACCTTGTTAAATTCCTAAGGTAAACTCTTGTAAAACTACTCCAAATCTTATTTATAAATCTTTGTTAGAAATCTAACAAATAGATCTCCTAAATATATACAAGGAGGCTGAATTCTCTTCATCAAGATAGCATTGGGAGAGCTTGGGATTCAAGGAGAAATCAAGTACAAGAATTGTCTTGATTTAAGGAGTATGTTTATATAATTAAGGTTTATTAAGTTTAAGCTTGATTTAAGCTTCAAACTTTGGTATAAAAATTATACATAACCTCTAAATAAATTAAGGCCGAAAATACTATGGGTTATAATGTCAAGAAAATAATTTATAACATATAAGGTAAGATTATTACCTTAAGGTATATATTTGTATCACAAAAATAAATTAAGATGCATATATATATAAACCGAATTGTCTAAGAATTAAATGTTCTATTTTGAGTTTATAATCATTGTAAGTCATTAGCATAATTTTAAGAAGTGTTATATGGCTTATATACATTTATATGTATTTATTATAAAGTTTAAATCAAGTTTTAAAACTATATAGTAAAATAAAATCAAAGCCGAGAATAACATGGCTTATTTGGTGATTTTCAAAATATATAGGTATATTAACTTATATTATAAATTATGGGAATATTAAAAATAGCTACAAGTATTTAAATGGCTAGTTTATAAAGTTATGTGGCTAAAATGTAAATTTTGAAAAGATTGGTGTGCTAAATATAAAAGCCGAGAGCTTAAGGATTAATTATGGTATAATATAAGGTAGGAATTAATATTATGAATTTTGGTGAATTTAAATAAGTGGTTAAGTGTTAAAATAACATTTTATAAAGTTTTGGGACTATTTTGTAAAAATTGGAAACTATGGTGTATGGCCGAGAATTACATATGAATTTATGGGTATATTAAAGTATTAATTATGAAATTAAGTCTTGGTCAAAGTGTTGACCAAAAACTTTGGGTTAAAATGATTTATGACATAAAATATTAAGTTTATAAAAGTTTAAGGGTGAATAGGTAATTTATAGAAATTATTAAGTAAAACTGAATTGGACAAGGGGTCGAAATGTAATTTATAAAAGTATATGGGCCAACTCGGTTATTTAAGAAAATTAAATATTAAAACTATAGTTTATAAGTTAATATGTAACTTATATAAAGTTTTGAGGTTAAATTGTGAATATAAGAGGATTACATGTTAAGACCGGAAATAAATGTGGCCATTTGGTAATTTATAAAAACTAATATATTTGTTTTGCAATTTCCGAAAGTTAATGTGGATAATTAATGAATTATAAAAGTTATAAGGTTATTTGACAATTTATAAAAGTATAAGGGTTGTCTCGGTAATTAAGGAAATTAAATAATAAAACTATGGTTTATAAGTTGATATGAACTTACATAAAAGTTTTGGGGTTAAAATGTAGTTATGGGAAGTATATATGGAAACCGAAAATTTAAGGGATTGTTTGGTAATTTATAAAAGTTGATATATTTAAATTAGTAAAGACCAAAAGTATATGGTCATTGGATGATTTACAAAAGTTAATGTGCTCATTATGTAGTTACCGAATTTATGAGGTTGGTTTTGTAATTTAATAAAGAAAGGAATTGAAACTATATATTATGATACATTATGGAGTATAATATAAAGTTTATAAAATAATTGTGGTTATAATAAAAATGACCAAAGGATATAATATAAAGAATAAGTAGAAACAATTATGAGTATATAAATAAGGAAATGGAAATATACTACAAGGAGAAAATTCATTATCACATGTGGGTATCACATAAAATAATGAACTAATGAACTATCTAGAACCACTGTTAAATAACAGGGGGAAATAAAGAACATACAAGAGTTATTATACAACGAGTATAAACATTACAGTGACAGTACTATAATATTTAGTGAATAGTTATATTAATATTATCCGGTATTGCATGTTTAAATAACAGCGTACGGGAAGGAACTACAGAACAGGAGTTTGTCAAGCTAGCAGTTACTTGGTGAACGGTATGTTAATTGTGTGGTCTGAATGTCCTAAGGATTATCCTAAGGTCCAGACATTATGTGTTAATTGTTTAAGAGCGATATCTGTGATTTTATGTATATGGTATTGTATACTGTATTGCTCAACATTGTTGCGTTGTATTTTTACACGAACGACTTATGACTGGAAGTTTATACATCTAAACTGGAACAAGACTAACTGACCTTTAGGTATTATTGAACCTAACTGATGGTCAACTGTTATAGTCTTAATTCAAGTATTGGTTATGGTACCACTGACTAAAGGGCTAACTTATAAAGAGAGGAATCCAGACTGTTTCGACTTTCTGGTTGCGCATAGTGATCACTACGAGAGACTTCAATGGGGAGTCACTCAAGGGAATCCATCAGCCACATTTGGGGATGGCGGAGGGCACTGTCGTTGGTGCACAGGTTCGACCGGATCGGTCTTATATTTATCCAGGGCCATAAGGTCAGCTGGTAACGGTTCCATTGGAACCCAGGGGACTATCATCCATTAACAAGTTATTAAGGGTTGTCTTGACATGAGCGGGCAGGTGAGGTGAATTTAATTGGAAAAGGTTAAGTGATTGGTTTAAAGGATAAGGGCCAGGTGGCCAACTAACAAGTACAGTTTAATACGCGTATCTTGTTATGGATTATTGTTGTGTGATTATTGGTTATTGTTATGGTTTATTGATGTGTGATTATTGGTCATTGCTATGGATTATTGACGTGTGGTTATTGGTGTTGTGTACTATTGTACATTGATGTTTGTTGGAATCGGAGGAGAAACTCGAAAGATTGAGAAGGAAGAGGCGATTCGCAGAGGAAGGAGGTCGAGACGAAAGATCGAGATCGAGAGAGCAAAAGCGAAAAGACTATAGACTTTGTATTATGATTTCTGATTGCATAAAGCGAGGAAATGACACGGCTAAATACAAGAGTAAAGCACCGTTAGGCAACGGTAACACTAATACTAATAACAAGGGTAAAAAGGAAATATGAAGTAAACAAGTTTCCTAATACCCCCCCCCCCTTAAACCTAAGAAAATGAGCTATTTTGTTAGGTTTGAAGTGTTTAACATCCCCATTGATGTGAGCTGGTGACGATAATCTTTTCCCGTTAATGACTTGGTGAGCATGTCCGCCTTTTGGTGTAAATTGGAGATGTGAACGACATCGATAAGGCCGACTTTGATTTGATCCCGAACGTAATGAACGTCTATCTCAATGTGCTTCGTGCGTTCATGGAGGACGGGGTTGCGAGCAATATAAACGGCCGATTTGTTGTCGCACCTCAGCGGTATAGGAGTGATGTCATGGATGCCAAGCTCATTAAGGAGACGGGAAAGCCAAGCCAATTCGGTGGTGACACGTCGAAGTGCACGATATTCAGCTTCGGCGGATGAGAGAGAGACGGATGCTTGCTTCTTGGATTTCCAAGAAATGGGGGAGCCTCCGAAAAGAATGTAATACCCACTGACGAATCCGCGAGAAATGGGACAAGAAGCCCAATCAGAATCGCAATAGGCAAGGAGAGAAAAATCAGATTTATTATTCAGAAAAATGCCATAACCAAGCATCCCTTTAATGTATTGGAGGATATGAATGGCAGCGTTCCAATGATTCTGACAAGGGCGTTGATTGAATTGACTCAGAAGTTGGACGCTAAAATTGAGATCCGGACGAGTATTGATGAGATAGTTTAGCTTGCCAATGAGACGACGGTATTCAGTGGCATTAGGAAGAGGAGAACCGTCTTCTAGGTGAAGTTTTATGTCGGGAGCAAGAGGGCTAGCGACCGGACGTTTGGACAAAATGTTATAGTCTACAAGAAGATTAGAAGCAAATCTTGTTTGCGTGATGCCAACACCATCGGAAGTGTAATGGAATTCAAGACCGAGGAAATAGGTAAGATTGCCAAGGTCTTTGATCTTGAAAGAGCTATGAAGAGTTTCTTTGACTTGAAGAATCTTGGTGTCATCGTTACCACATAAAATGATGTCATCGACGTAGACTCCAAGAAATAAAACGGAATCCCCATGGCTCCATTTGAAGAGAGAGTGTCATTATCTGAAAGAACAAAACCAAGGTTAGTAAGACTAGTCGAAAGCTTAGCATACCATTGGCGGGACGCTTGTTTCAACCCGTATAAAGATTTTTGCAATTTGCATACTAAACCATTGGTGGGAGTATTCAAACCCTCAGGAATTTTCATGTAAATCTCTTCATGAAGATCACCATGGATAAAGGCATTGTTGATGTCAAGTTGATGAATCATCCACCGACGTTTTATGGCAACGCTTATCAAGGTGCGAATGGTAGTCATTTTGACAACCGGAGAGAACGTTTCATGAAAGTCTTCCCCTTCTTTTTGTGTGAAACCACGGACAACCAAGCGGGCCTTGTATCTCTCGATGGATCCATCGGCTTTATGTTTGGTGCGATACACCCATCGGCATGTGATACATCTTTTTCCTTTAGGAAGCTTAACGAGAGTCCATGTGTGATTTTCTTCAAGAGCTTGAAGTTCGGAGTTCATGGCAGCCCTCCATTCCGGGTGTTGGACGGCAATTTTGTAAGAAGAAGGTTCCAAAGGACACTGCATTTGGACCTGAGAACATAAGACACGAGAGGGGACGAAATCAGTTATAGAATTTATAGTGGGAAGAAGATTGGGCCTGGATTTTTCAAGCCTAGAAGAGAGAAGGTGAGTAAAAGGATCATAGTGACTTGGTTGCAATCATAATCAGCATATTTGATAGGAACCCTTTTGATACGTGAGGAGCGACGAACAGATTGACTATCATTCTGGGCGCAATCAGGATTTTGTATCTGTTCACTGTCATGAGTTTGATCGCTGTTGGTTGAAAGCGTGTGAAGGGATTGATCCAATGCGCCCGAGTTGGATTTATCTGGGCTGAAATCCTCATTGTCATGGGCAGGAGAGGAATGATTGTTGACAGAGTGATTCTCAACTTCAGCACCGATGGGCTCCAGTACGGGATGATCAGAAGTATGATGGTCTCTGTCGGGAGTGGATTCGTTGGGCCGTGCGGAATGTGGGCCGGATCCAGGCGCATCATCATCGTGAGATAAATCATACTCGTTCTCTTCGTCAACAGCAATGGGAAAGGAAGAGATGGTGGGCTGATCTGGGCTGTTCGTTTCAGTGGACTGAGACTGGGCCTGCAAGGGAAAGTCGTTTTCGAAAAATACCAAATCTCGACTGGTTATCACCTTGTCTTCGTTAATAAGGAGAACCCGATGGCCTTTTTTGCATAATCCAGGCCCAAGGTAAACTCCTTTGTGACCTCGATCATGGAATTTCCCTTTGTTGATAGAAGGCCCGGTGTGATAAACTAAAGACCCAAAAGTCTTAATGTCACTCAAGTTAGGAGGATGGCCATATAAACATTCATAAGGAGATAAACCGTTCAAAGTGGAAGAGGGCAATCTATTAATAAGGAAAGTAGCCATCAAAATGCTTTCACCCCAATATGTAATACTAAGCCCGGATTGAAAGAATAAGGCGCGAGCAGTCTTAACAAATATCGATGTTTTCTTTCAACGACTCCATTTTGTTGAGGAGTGTAAGCACAAGTGGTTTGGTGAATTATCCCTTTTTCATTAAAAAAATCTTGCAAACATCTAGATAATCCAAGCTCATAGGCATTATCCGAACGAACAATTTTGACATGCTTATTGAATTGCCGATCAACCATATTAATGAAATTTCGAATGTGCTGAGAAGCATCAGATTTTAACTTCATAAGAATTACCCATGTACATCTACTAGCATCGTCAACGATGGTAAGAAAATATCGGCACCCATCATGATTAAGAGTAGAGCAAGGACCCCAAGTATCAACATGAATTAGATCAAAACAGTGTTTGGACCTATTCTTAGAGTGAGGGAAAGACAATCTATGGCCCTTAGCTCTAAAGCACACATCGCAAGCAAAATTATCAGGAATGTCTGCTTCTGATTAAACCCATCTGAACCATCTTATTCAAGGGAGGGTGTCCCATTCTCCTATGTAGAGTAACTAAACGAGAACTAAAACAATGAGCAGATCCAGAGAATTCATTATTACAATTTTCAGAAATCCTATGCAGTAAGCCAAAATCAAGAAAGTACAACCCATCTTCTTGATGACCAATACACTCCCTACTCTTCCAGGTATGGCCCTGCATATAACAGTTATTAGAATCGAAAGAAATATCGCAATCAAACTGCTGGGCCAATCTACTCACAGAGGCAAGAGATAATCTGAAATTAGGAACGTGCAAAACATTCTCAAGTTTAACACCATCATTGATCAAAACAGAACCCACAGTATTGACAATTTCGACATTCCCATTAGGCATGGTAACATGATGCACATCTGAAGTCTGTTTTATGTCACTAAGAAGGTGTTGATTACCAACTAAATGTTCACTAGCTCCTGAGTCTAAAAGCCATGAACTATCAACATGCTTTTGATAAGAACTATCACATTTAGCATAGATAGTACCTGCAAAATGAGAAACATTTCTGCTTCCAGAGGCACTATTGCTGGACACATTCTTCTCAGCATTCTTCTCGGTTTTCTCAAGCAAATCACATAGTCTGTTTAATTTCTCCAAACTCAAAACAGAAAACCCTTTAACACCTTCTCCCTTCTTGTCAGCAGTGTTGGTTGCAGTGTTGTTCTTGGCTCCTTTCCACCAGTCGGGATAACCCTTAAGCTCAAAACACCCCTCTTTAAGTGGCCAGTTTTACCACAGTGAGTGCACAAATTGGAATTCTTCTTACCGGTATTATCCCTCTCTTTCCTGAATTTTCCTTTCTCACCAGAAATAGCACCAGTTCTACCAACGTTATTAGCGAAAGAAACATCAGAGGCATCCTTCTCAACTTTCCTATTTACCCTCTGTCTCTCCTCTTGGAGAATCACAGCATATGCAGAATCAAGGTTAGGAAGCGGTTTTTTTCATTAGAAGGTTACCCCTAACGTTAATGAATTCCTCACGTAATCCTAGTAAGAACTGAAACAATTTCTGGTTTTCAAAATGTTTGGTAATCTTTTCACTGTAACCACACACACAGGAAGGTATATTTGTCATGGCGGAGATATCATCCCAAATACTAGTGAGCTTAGTAAAGTATTCAGTAACAGAAGCATTTCCTTGCTCTAACCTAGACAATTCACGATTCAACTCAAATAATCTCGTACCGTCTATTTGGTCGAATCTCTGAATGAGACGATTCCACATGTCGAAGGAAGTAGAGCAGGAGACTAAGCTATCACCGATGGAAGTTTCGACGGAGGCGAGAATCCACGACCTAACCAAACCGTCGCATCTGTCCCATGCGTCGCGACGATTCTTCGGTACCTTCGATCTCTTCAGGCTTCCGTCCACCATCTTGATCTTGTTCTTCGCCAGCAAACAAATTTCGACTTTCTTCTTCCAATTTTGGAAACCCTTCTTTCCATCGAACTTGGTGGATGTGAGAGAAACTCCCGGAGTTTCCGAATTAGACACGGTAAGAGGATCTGAATCAGTTCGCCGTTTATTCTTCTTCTTATTAACAACTTCCTCCTTCTCCGATTGTGAAGTTTCTTCCTCATCTTCAGAGGAATCGTCCTCTTCTTCGTCGGATTGAGTCGACATTTGAAAATATCGAGAAGAAGAAGAAATCTAAGATGCGGATGTAACCCGCTCTGATACCATGTTGGAATCGGAGGAGAAACTCGAAAGATTGAGAAGGAAGAGGCGATTCGCAGAGGAAGGAGGTCGAGACGAAAGATCGAGATCGAGAGAGGAAAAGCGAAAAGACTATAGACTTTGTATTATGATTTCTGATTGCATAAAGCGAGGAAATGACACGGCTAAATACAAGAGTAAAGCACCGTTAGGCAACGGTAACACTAATACTAATAACAAGGGTAAAAAAGGAAATATGAAGTAAACAAGTTTCCTAATAATGTTTACAGGTGAATTGTTATGTGAATGTTTAATGTTTACAGATATTACTGTTATTATTGTAAACCGGTATTTCATGTAAAGAATCTAATATCAAGATGGCTAAAACGACTTAAGGAATCTGGGTGATTTAAGACTTTATTTAGCATACCAGCATTTTGATTGCTGAGCCCTTCAATGAGCCAAACATTCTAGGTTATTGAAGAGGACTCAAGCCGGAGTGCGGGACACAGGGGTAGCTGATGTGTTTTCTACAAACACCTTTGGTTTTATTTTGTATTGTATTAAGGAGGTTGTTGTATTCAGTTAGTTGCTCATTTAGTTGGATTTGGTTTGTAATAATTAGAGTGCTCAGTATCTGTTCATCACAGCGTGAGGAGTTGTATTGTTGGAAGGAGTAAGGAAGCCCTGTTACGGTGAGTAACGGCGTGTAACACCAAGGATAAATAGTCTTATTTTCCGCTGCGAATGTTATTTATTATGCTACGACTTGCGACGTTATTACAGGTTTAGGATTAGGGGTGTTACAATGTTATGGTGACCTGGTGTGGAGGCGTGGACAATGGGTGATGGTGGTTGATGAATGATGAATGTTGGTGAGCGGACGTGAGATGGAACGGTGGTGGTGAGCGAATCGCTGGAATCGGATGTATGAATGGGGAGTATGGTGAATGTGGAGAAGTAGTATGCGTGAATTTGGTTCTGGATAGCTCCAATGGTGCAGTGCGGCGGCTAGGGCTCCTCCCCTTTTACGTCCCAATATTCTCTATATATAAGTAGTTCCTAATGATATCATTACCACATGTACATGATAATGTTGTTTAAGAATGAGAATGGACTCTCGTTAACATGCTGAAGGTGAATAATGTTGATATAATAATCAGAATTCATTCACATGCCGACAAGTGAGTCATGAATATCAATTACTCCCTCCTGTTCAAAATAAATGTCGTTTTAGACATTTTCACACTTTTTAAGAAAGAGTTTAAAATGACTAGTGTGTCCTTACTTTTTGTATGAGAAAAATAAAAAAGTAAGTATACTTTATTGGTAAGACAAAAAAGTAGAGTTCAATGACATTAATAATTAAAAAGGTGAAAAGGGCAAAAGTAGAACGTAAGATACAAAAAGTCTAAAATGACAAATAATTTGAACATAAATTTCAAGCCTAAAACGATATTTATTTTGAACAGAAGGGAGTATGTATTAATAATTATTAAATAATGTCGTAATGATTGTGTAATCATGTGACATCATAACAATAATATCAATCATCATTATTTTATTAATGATTATACCAATGATGTGATAATGATGAATATACATAATTGTGTTGGTATACATTACTGTGTGAGTGTACGTGTGGTATGCATAATGAATTTATAATCATTATATAATCATGAATCGATCATTATTATACTCATGATATAAATGGAAGACAGATCTTAAACAGGGTTTAGATTTTTCGTTTGGACTCTGTTTTGCTCTTTGTTTGTTGCGTTAGGATCCACATGAGAAATTCTATGTATTTCCTGGACTTTTCACTGTATTAGACACATAAAATGTATCAGTTCACATCAAAACATAAATTTAAGGAAAAACATATGATAAGTGAGAAATACGACGTGAATTGTTGTGAAACTAGGAAGAATTAAAGCCCTAAAAATAGATGTATTTTGCACTTATCAGTCATCTACGATATGACATTCCCTTTTTTTTTGGGGTTGCGTTGTAGAAATCTTGGTTAACTGAACAGGGTTCTGTGTTTAATTATGAGCCGACTCTGTTGTCCTATGGATTTCTATCCTTCTTTAAGTTAGGGTTTGGTTTTCACTCGTCACCGTGTGTAAGCACGTTTCTTGATAATATGTAGTTACCGGGACCACCGGTCCTTGGGGGATTCTTTGTGTCGCAAGCTCTCTCACTTGTCTTAGTACCGTAGCATTTATGGCAGCCTTGTCGGTCTTCCCGATCAGGAGGAATTCTCCGTCTCCTGGCGCCTTTCATCGCTTTGCCTGCATGTCAACATTCGAAGTGTGGGCAGCGGCGGGTGGGGTACCACTGCTGATTCCTGGGAGGTTCTCCTATCGAGCTAGTATGGCTCTATGTTATTCGGAATCGCAGGACCTCCACTACCCCCAACATGCCTCACTCTGAGTTGTTTCTACTTCTTCTCGACGTCTGTAACGCTGTATGCCGTGTCTTTACTCGGTAGTTCACCGTACAGTAATCAGTAAAATTGGAGTGCCATTAAGGCTGGTATTGTTACGCATTCGCGTCATTAGGACACCGGTTCGTTTAAGACCAGATGTCTCGTACCTCACAAGCGTTCCCCGTATTCCCATAATCCTAAGCTCACTGTCTTAAACCTAATTATCTCATCATCAGAGCGGTACTTCGCTCTGATACCACTTTTGTAACACCCCTACTCTAAATTCCGGTTAAACTAGCACGCCTAACATTAATATCAGTCGGTTCGCAACGGTAATTAAAAGTCACCTACAAAATAAACCGGGTGTTACCCGCCGTCACTCGCCCATGCGAGTAACGTAACGTTACCAATTATCCAACATACACTACCGCTGTGATGAAAGAGATTTAATACAACCAAAATTACAAACCGAATAAATTCCGAAAGAACAGTGAGCCATCTATCTATCCCAATACCACAATGTTCGAAAAACAATAAACGTAAGTAACCGTGTCACATGTAGGTAGACTGTTGACCATCCCAAAATCCCGCACTCACGTTCGGACTTTATCCGCTTCAATCCTGAAAGTGGGGGCCGTATAGACTCAGCCAAACGCTTAGCACGAACTATATAACTTTCATGAACCCTAAGACTACTCAAGTTATTTAGCCCAATTGTTAACATGCTGTTCCAATTTCATGTTGTACCGTTTTCATTACAATAACAATATAACAGTAATCATCACACATATAAATTCATACAACAAATTCATACAATCACCATACCATTCACAACAAACAATAAGCAAGTATATAAACAACATCAATTAATAGTGCGAGAGTTATACTCTCTTGAACAATCCTGTTATGCGGCCTTGAGGCCTTCTTGTTTCGTTGTTCAGGGCTAAGACTATTTCTTTGAGTCATTCCTTAACTTTTACTTAACTTGTTCAATTAGGGTGGGCGTCATGTTAGGACAACCCGTATAAGCTTCCCCTTCTGGAGCAGTCGCTCTGGTGCACTATAATAGTGCGGTTTGTCAGGAGTTCGTAGAGGCCTGACGGCCGGAGCCATTGCACCAACAGCAGTGCCCTCTGACCAACGATCATATCTGGCTTGTTGGAGTTTCCATAGCGAGAGAACCTTATCCGGTCGTTCCCTCTCTTCGGTGATCACCCATGCGCAACCATGTAGTCCGTGACTACCCTGGATTTATTTCCTCATCTTAATTGTTTACTTAATTCCACCATAAATATTCGGTTCTGACCTTAACTCTAGATCTATGCTTAGGTTATGTAGAGTGTATTCTCTATGTAAGGATCTTTAAGGTCGTTAACTTTCGCCTAGACGTCGCCCATGCTGCGTTCATCCTCAGGTTTATATGATAAGATCACAGTTATTTTCCTTTTACTACTTCCATATTGTCATCCACAATCCAATCCGAGTTTTCATATACAATTTCCAAATTGTAAACCGTCGCGCACAATAAAGATCGTGAAATAATAAACATTAAAATCCACAATCACAACATATAGCAAGCATATCACTCTTGTCATGCAATCACACAAACTAGAACCCGAGGAAGCTCTCAGGAACACTCGGACCATATAGAACGTACCGTACACCGATGTAATGCTAGCGTGCGGGATCACGCTCATCCTCTAATCCTTTTGTAATTCGACACCCGCAACCCGTATACTGGAAATATAGTATACCATTAGTGTTTACATCCCGATTCTACCTCATCGTACCAAGATAAGTTCTAACCTCTATCCCGTAATTAATTCTTAGTCAGTTATCCGTTCGACTCGATTTTTCGTTACTTTTGGGATTTAGATATTATTGTACATTACAGTTTGCGAGTACGCATTATTCGTTAATTTGACAATGTTTTTCCATCGAGAATTAAATTCGTTGATAACTTACATATTACCAGGTCGTTTACGTGTATGTATACATTTTTCGTATACGTATTTGCATGGAGTTTAATTTTCTGATTACGTATATCATTTACGCTCCCATTCTCACGTGGGTGCATAGCTGCTAATTACGTATGCATGCGTTTAATATATAGTTGCTGCTATATATATTTATTTTAATCGCGTTGCGTTTTTACTTCTGACCATATAACAACGTCCATGACTTGTCGGTCATATTATATGTTCCCTTTTTTCTCAAAAGTCATGTTATACGAATTGTAACATTTCTCGTAATGAATTTGTTCGCCATTTCATGTAAACGTTTACGAGGTTTGTTATGCTATAATAACTTTCTCCTGACCTACCTCTTTATATCTTAACATAATGTCATTTATACCATTACAACCTTGTTTTACCTTTCCGTTTATTGTTTTCGAAATTCACAACCAGCCCACATAAGTTTTCAGAATTTACAATCCTTCCTGTTCCTTTTCAATTATTTGCAAAATCAACCCAATTATAATTCTTGTCACATTTCTTCTTCTATTTAATTATAACCTAAAGTTTTTTAACCTTAATATATATACAATACTTACACTGATTACGCACCAGCCCCTTATATATTTATATATATATATATTTGAAATCGTTTGCCACCCCATAGTTTTCATCTATTGCAATTTATCCCCCTTTATTTCATAAACTTACAATTGTAACACTTAACCTTATATTATACATAAAAATGATTTAAATCTCAATTTCTACCCAGAATTTCTTCCAAATCTCATACAACCCACTGACTTATTTTAATTTCTTGTTTACACCCTAACTTTCGGTAATTTACAACTTAACCCCACCAAGTTTTTACAAATGCGACATGTGACTATTAAAACTATATATTATATCTTTAATTCATTAAATCACTAGAATCACCCGAATTTTATCTAATTTACGAACAAGCCCCACTTTCTCATGGTCCCCATTTTAGCCCTACACTTTTCTGAAAATTAGACTAACACCCCCATAGTTTTATAATTGTTGTATTTAACACTCAAACCATATATTATACACTTGGTTATATCTACGAAAATACCCATAATTTTTCCCTTATTCTAAACCGACCCCTAGGGACTTTAAAACCACGTTATAACCCTACATTTTCGGTAATTCTATGCTAGCCCCATATTGTTCCAAAAATTCAATTTTTCATCTAAAATTTATTTAATCTTCTATTTAGTTGATTTAAATTCCTAAATGAGTCAAACCTCTTATATAGTCATAGTTGACCATTATATTCCTCTCTTTACCCACATTTCCTTTTTATTTACGAAATGTCCCGCTTTATTTCCTTTCTTTGCATTTAATCCCTTTTACTTTTATAAAATTCATATTTTATATATTTTTTAAATTTCCGAATAAATACCTATGGTTTTTAATTGCATCTTATACCCCATAATTTATTAAATTCCGGTTTTTACCCCCATATAAAATCCTTGTTCATTTAAATATTTATGAGTTTTATAACTTGTTCAAATCCTATTATGACTTAATACTTCTCACTAATATTTCTCTAAGGTGTTCGTATATAATCATGTTTGGTATAATTTCAATTAACACCAAAAATCTATATAATTCTTTTTCTTAATCCAAAATTCAATAATTACGATTTAAGGTTTGAATAAGTAATATACCATGGCTTAAGAACATGGCCTTAAATATAGCTTAAATTTAGCTCCAAAATAACATTAAAATGTTCTTAAAATTTACTGATGTCCCACGGTTTTGTTCCAGTATTTTTTTTTCCAAGCTTCTTTTAAATCATTTCTCATCCATTTTTTTTACAAGTTCCTTATAATTACCTAGTTCCACTAGACTAATATTACACCTCAGCATTTCATACTTGTTTATAGCTCAAGGACATACGTAAAACATATGTAAACTCTCGGTAATAACCTCCCATTGCAACAGCATAAATCTTAAATACCAAGGTGTGGTTTAGGTGACTTCCTACCTTATTTAGTCACCAAAAATCCTTTCCAGCCTTGCACTGCTTCTCGGCCCTATCATATGTGCACCATAGATTAGTTTTTTTTTTGAAAATCCTGCTTAATACATGCGTGACCATTGGACTTGATAAGGGGCATTTACCTCCTTGCACTTGATTTGTTCCTCCTTAGGGGAATCCCCATTACCATAGCAGTTTTGACAACAACATGGTTGGGGTCCGCATGTGCATGGAAAACAATAGTTAATTAGTACTCTTCTTTCGGTAGCCATACAAGGAGGTTGTACATGGATTTGTTTGAAGTTTAAGAAGGTGGTTTTACCTTGTAATATTGTAGGAACTTAGCTAGCATCCTCGGTTAACTAAAGACAATCAGGTGGTTCAGGTTCATCAAAAAAAAAAATCTGAAGGAATGAGCTTAAAACAGAATGGCTGGTGCAAGGAGAAAGCTTACACAATTAACATCAAGGCAGTACTTCTTTCGGACAGAATAGGATAAGGAAATGCATGGGGTTCACGTCATTCTTCCTACCAGATTTCACCATGGTTTTAGCTGTTTTCATGGTGTTTCTTGCCCAAGGAAAAACTGGGAGAAGACTCCCTCAACTGGTGCAAAGAAGAGATTTAAAACGGTGTGGAAAGTAGTGTGTTGTTTTTTTTTTCTTGACAAAACAGAGAAGAACATGTAGTTTTCTTACCCTGTTTTCACTTGGTGTTTCCACCATAATGCTGCAGTTTTCTCGGTGGTGGCCTCTAGTTCAAGGAAAGGCTGAGAATGTCTTCTCCAACTGATGAAACAAAGGGTTTAAAAACAAGGTTGAAGGTAACATGTTCATTCGAACGGAACAGAGGGAAAAGATGTCATTTTTTAGTGTATTTTCATCTTACTTTGCTTGTTGTCTCTACTTGTTGTTGTGGGTATTTAAGGACAGTTTCATGTTCAAAGTAGAGCTGGGAAGGTCTCCTACAACTAGCGCAAGGGGAGGGGGAAAGGCAATGTTAGAAGCTGCATTTACTTCTGCAAGAAACTGAGAGCAGGTATGGAATTTTATACATTTTCTTACCTGGTTTCCACTTGTTACTGCTAGCAGATTCGTGACGATTTTGCTCAAAG
Source organism: Limonium bicolor (assembly GCA_023374045.1). Taxonomy (NCBI): domain Eukaryota; kingdom Viridiplantae; phylum Streptophyta; class Magnoliopsida; order Caryophyllales; family Plumbaginaceae; genus Limonium; species Limonium bicolor. The sequence goes on from CM041781.1 coordinate 210,483,433, forward strand.
AAGAACTGGGAAGAATTCTTTCAATAAGTCTACACAGAAAGGTTTACAGAGATGTTTAATAGTGGTGCATTAATTCTGAACAGAAAATGAAGAGGAAGTTGAAGTTTCATGCGGTTCCTTTTTCCTTACCTTATTATACCGTGCTGGTGTGAGCTGTTTCATGACTCATGCTCAGGATTTACAATGGGGTATGAAGGGAAGTTGGTGGGTAGTTTTCTGGTGCAGTATGTGAAATTTTAGAGCAGTGAAAATGAGGATGAACCATGGTGGGAGTGTGCTTTGTTTTTTCGGCAGGAAATGCTGCTGTTTGTAGTTGTTTTTGGTGGAAGCATGAAGAAGATTGTATGCTGTCAACAGAGAAGGAAGAGAGGAGAATGGAGGTGGTGTTGCTGTTCTTTTAGTGTACGAAATGAAGATGAAGAGGGATGAAGGTGGTATGGCAATGTTGTTGTTGTTACCGGTGGAGTTGTTGTGTGTTGGTTACCGGTTGGGAGTGAAGAAGAGTACAGACAATAGAAGGACATGGGCAAGGGAAATGGGTACCAAGTATTGGTATATTTAAGTAAAGAGAGATACTATAATAGGTAGCTAGTTGTCCTTGCCTAGTCTTATTTTTTTGTTCTCCTTTTCTCATGCATGTACCGATAGTGATGGAGTTAATTGGTAAAAGCATGTCTCCTTCTATGATGACTTATACTTGCTAGTTAGGCTTTTGTTTTTCTTTTCTTGTCTGCAACCTGATGAATTGATGGGGGCTGGAGCTGTTTGCAGCCGATAGCAAGAGAAGGAAAGGTGAGTGATGATGACATGTCTTAATTTACAATATAGCTTGTACTTGTTGTTAGCTTCCTTGTTTAGTCTCCCTTATTGCTTTATTCTTTCTTTCTTTTGGCTGTAACCGAAAACATGTTGTGTAGTTGGGAATGGAGTCAACCGAGATTGGAGGGAAATGAGGAAGGAAAATAGCTAGTTATCCTTTCATCTAGGTAAGTGTACTTGTATTGTATTTTCTTTTGTTTTCAATCTTGTTTTTCCTGACTTTCTTTTCTTCTTTGTAAGACTAGTATACAGCTGTACACTTGGGAAAGGTTTTCCCTTTTGAATTTAGTGCATTACTAACACACATTAATGGTGCATAATGTGTCATTAATATGTTGGATGATAATATATAATATTTCTTGTTTTAATGTATATAAATGAGTGATTGTTGTCTTTGAAATCTTTGTTTGACTATGTAAATCATCCCATATAATTTTAGCACTTTATTTGTGACATTGATGTATAAATTAGAATATTACATATAGTATTAGTTTCAGGAGTTATTTTCTCCTTAATGTTGTTCCCTCATTGCTTTGAAATACCCCGAATAATTATCAGTTTAAATTCGTGAAGGTTGAATTAAACTATGAGTAACAATTATGATCATACTCAAAAATATATATACATAGTAAATAATAATAACATCGTATGTGCGTATCGGTACGTAATACGCTGATATAAGCTCAAATATATATGCGCATCTCTGAACTGAAAACGTCAATATACGTACATATATACAACCAACGTTATATACATAAGCAACAACGGGGCATAATAGAATAGTCGTATATATATATACATATACAACTAACAACGTGACAAAATAAAATAGTTGTGTATATAACTAATAACGCGACATATTATATAGTCGCACATATATGTACAAGTATACAAAAATAGGCATGTATATAGCTGATACAAAAAAAAAGAGCAAATGTGCTCCCGCTGGGATTCGAACCCGATACCTTTCATACCCTACCAAATGCCTTAACCGGTTGAGCTAGTGCTCGTATTCGTTAGTACATAGCACCTCTAGACATAAGAGCAATAATACCCACCGTTAGATAAGTTCACCTACTGAAGTAAACCACCGATCAAGTAGCAAACATAATCCCACATACCTTTCTTGTTTACCATTATCGGTACACAGCACATCAGGTTCTTATTTTGGTCTGGACATATGCGCTACTTCCTTTTTATTTTGAGCAGTACATATCACTAGTGTACCCAACCCATTCACGTGCCTTATATCTCAAATTCCACAACAACAACCATGCCCTGTCGGTTTCAAAACCCCAACAACTCCTCTGTACAAACCTGAAACAGCAACTGCCTTTATCTTCTTCTTATTCCTGCACAAAACAAAATAAACAAGATTAGACTCGAGGAGAGTAACAGCAAACAAGTACTAAGGAGTCTAATTACTACATTTCCCATATCAATTGGCGCCAACTACTGGTGCTCTGTACCGGCCTAAAAAAAAACATAATAGAACAACCCACATGTGCCCACCCCAACATGGCACTTTTCCATTCCATGTGCCAGTTATTATTCTTTTTCTCCCTGTGTGCTGGTTCCAAGTTCCAACAACAACAGAGCACTACGATGTCATAGCAGCTCTCACATCTGTTTACTTTGGCCACAGAATTTCCTTACCTGCAGCTCCCTCGCCTAACTGGAACAAACTCTCCTACTCCCATTCCCAAGTACGACTGAAGCAAACCCCTTTTCTCCTGCTATGTACAATTCGAACGTGCACCAGACCAAACATAAGGCCTATCAGCCTTTTCTTTCTCTTTTTACAACCCGGCACAAACTTCTTCGTGAGCAACTCCCAACAGCGACAACCTCTCCTCTCCCCTGATTCATGCGCATACCTTGAGGGAAAAACACGAGATGAATGTCCCTCTTCTACACTGACTGACGAACAGTGACACAAGTGCATTAGCACTTCTTCTGTTTCTATTTTGACCAGTACCACACTCCCCTTCTGATCAGTTCGAATAACCCTCACTGATCCTTCTTCATCCCCAGTACACTCACAGTAATCTTGGCAAACACAAGCTAGCAAAAAGGAGACACACACACTCTGTTTCTTCTCTATGCTCCACGGCAGCAGGTACCCAAAACTGCTCCAACCTTCCATGCGACTATAAAAAAAACCCAGCTTCTTTACCGTAACTCAGCATACAAATAGAGCATAACCCTGTGTTCTCAGTTGCAAGGCAAACACCACCTCTCTTCTTTCCTGTTGCATTCTCGAAGAAAAAAAAGAAACAGAACTGCTCACCCCTCAGGCCTGATCGAGACACACTGCACCTGTCTCTTCTCTTCTCCTTCTCCCATGGTAACTACAACACCTAGCTCTCTCCATTCTTTAGTTGCTGTTTCTTTCCTCTCTTTTTCTGGCATTGTACGGCCGTTCCTTCTTCTGTTGCAGTAAGCAACAACACATCACCCAACTGAGCTCCTTCACCCACGCACAATGACAGCATGCAAGAGGGAACCCCCTTGACCTTCACGGTAAGGAAGAAAACCCATGCAAGAGCACCAACCGTGAGTAACTCACACTTGACAGATCAACAACCATAGAAACGGTAATGACAGCTTCCTTTCACTCTCCTGTTGCTTCACGGTTGTACTTCCAAGTTCACCCCACATCCTTTCCCTCTGTTGCAGCAAGCAAAAGCCAAGAGTAGCCAGCTTGAGTTCTCCTTCCTTTCCAAGCTCGCAAGCAGCAGAGCAAGTCGCTACACGGGAATACACCCAACACAGTACACCAGCTTCACGGTGAGAAAACTCACCCGAGACCATGTCCCTTCTTCAGTTCATTTTCTGTCCGACAACATGCTGTTTTGACCATCTTTTCTACCTCTTGCTACTCATACTCGAAGCTCCATCTCAACCTTTTCTAGAGCTGAAACCATGCGCTTGAAACACCCCCTGAAAGGAGCTTAAAGACAAGCTGTCATAGGGTTCCTCAAACTCCAGCCAAAAGCACCAAGGTAATGACTACTCCCTTAGTTTCTAAATACATGCGTGAAGCCTCTCCAAGTAAGCTGGTTAAGGGTGAGAAACTAAGCTTAAAACTATGCCTTAATACTGCGTAAACTACATGGCGTAGGCTCCAAGGTCTAGGGTGAAATTGCGACATGATAACCATATTAACATCTCTCTGTAATGTCTCAAGGAAGTACTAGTCTGAGTATGGTTTAGAACCGAAAATAATGGAATACACATACATACGGATGCATGAACAAACTTATAATGCGTAGAAAATGGGATGGGTGTATGTATATATATGGGTATTGTTGGATTATAATGCGTAACGAGAGGCATGTACATATGTATATATAGGTGCATGACGTGAGTATTAACATGTAAAAGGAGATAGGTGTATAAACACATGCACATGAGGCTATAATGCGTAATGTTAATAGGTGTATATACATGTGATATATTTGGGTTTATAAAACGTAACAAGTAATGATATATATATATGTCAAGGTGGATATATGTATGCGTTATTTCGAATGGATAATACGTAGCTAATGGTGGTTATAAGTGGAAAAAAAAAGAAAAAGAAAGAATGATAATTAAATTAAGGTATATGATTATTAATACTAAGAATATGTGAGGGAAGGGTCTAAAAGACTAAAGGGAAGAAATTTTGTATATACCGGGATGTTGGTATAGTTTTAGTGATATTTGAGTATTATTTTCAGGTAATTACTATGCTATTTTTAAGGCCGTATATCTAAACCATGTCAAGAATAATTATTAAATGCTCACTATTAAATTTAGGGGTTTGTACGAATTTTTGGAGGAAAAACTATCATGCTAGCAATTATAACTACGTAGGAGCATCTTAGGGAAATCTAGACATATTTAGAAGCTTGCCTTATGGCTTAAACGAATTTTTAAGACCGTACAAATATATATATAAATGCATACTTTTTATTAACAAATAAATAAAAAATAAGGTCAAAGTGTGATGAAAGTTAAATATAGAGTGCAAATGGTAAATGAGACCGAAGGAATGATCATAGGAAATTCTGTAGGTATTAAGTATGAATTTTCTAAAATAAAAGGAGTAAATTATTAAAGTAGGAAACTATGGGGGTATCCTCATAAATACTATCAAAGTTGGTCAAAGAATAATTTAAGTGGTCAACCTTGACCACCTATGAAGGGTGACCAACATAAAATGATACAAATAACTATTCTAAGTATCTAAAGGGACATTAAGTCCAAAAAGAATAACAAAAATTATTATTATGGGGATACATGTAATTATCAGAAATTTTGGGCCATGAATGGAAATTTAAATGTTTGAGGGGATCAGTATATAGACCTAGAAAGGTTTTGGGAATTTAAGTAATAATATAAATTAATTAAGAGGTATAATAAGAGGTTTAAATAATTAAAGTGTCGGTTATAAAAAAAGGGGGGGGGGGCTATGGTGTAATTATGAGAAAAAGTGGGTGATTGGTCAATTTGGATAACCTTGTTACAAGTTGATGCTTATGAATAACCTAAAACATTAGCTAGAGGGAAGGACTTGATTAACGTGTAAAGCGACAATGTAAATGTCCAAGGAGTTGGTAAAGTCTAAGGTTAATACTAAGGAAGTTTCTAAGGGATAATATTAGTTGAACATTCAAAAATTTACCTAAGGAATAACACCCGATAAAACGGGATAAACTAGGAAATGTAACCACGGTCGTCGCATGCAATCATAAACTGACAAATTGTTTTAGTTAACTCTAGGACCGTAACGAACGCCAACCGAGACACCGTGTGTGAGACAACTTTTGCTTCTGAACCAGGTATGGATATGTGTGGTACGTATGTTGCCGTGTTACACGGCTTGTTTGCTGCGTACCTTGTGTGAAAATGACCATAAGATTAAAGCATGAAATTGGATTGCTTGCTTATATGATTGCTATATCATTGTTGCATATTATTTGCGCGCACACAGTATTTTAGTCCCTTCTCGTTTATGGAACTTGAGATGAAACACGATGAACTATGCAAACAAAACAAACAACTATACAAGGAGAAAACTCCTCTCAAACTATAGAGGGCTCCTAATGACACCCACTATGGTGTCGATCTACTTTTGATAATGAACAATAAGTACCAACTGGTGGAACATGAGAATAACCCAGGAAGAAAACATCTCGGGCCGCGCGGTATGGTTACTCGGGAGTTGGTATCTACATCAGATCCATCGTCCGACTATTGTGGAGCACATCCTGGGGTCTAGAGGTGACCCCGCTTTCTCGACCCTTGGAGTCGGGAATGGAGGATTGGCAATTGGTGGAGCATTATCCTGGAGTCTAGTGTAACACCCTCGAATAAAACATCTAGTAATACAAACGTCGCGCCTAAACAACATCACGGTTAACTACGCAGCGGTATAAACTCCATCCGGGTGTCACAGACGCCAACCACCCACATGGTTGACACAACCATACTACCAACACCAAGTTACAGTCTGCATGACTGGAAACAGCCCTCAATCAAAATTCATATACAATACAAGATACAATTCCGAATATCGAGTGTCTACAACAATATTACCAAATCATAAACTGAACATTACATCCTTGGTGTAGTAACAACCCATACTTCAAGCATACTACTACAACTCAAGAATTATGCCCCGATGGACTACCCCCATGGTAGCCATCCCACCTACGCTCCGTTATCGTCCGGCTCTATACCTGTAAAAAATTGGGTTGTAAAGGACTCAGCAAACTACGCTGAGTATGAACGTGTGTAGCCCGTATGTTGCCGGGCCACACGACTACTTGGTCGAATATTATTAAGCCAATTTACATGCTATAATAAAGCAGCAAAGCACACCACAATATATCATGATATCATACACACTTTAAGGTAGCATAGCAATATCAACAGACATCCAAGCATAACATGCTGGCATCATAGCACATCAACCACGCAACCAAGCACCACGAGCTGCTAGTATAGCAACAACAATCATGTAAGTAATAAAACGTGTGCATAGGTATGCTATACCCATGATCCTCACTATGGGATCATTCGAGCGTTGTGTGTTTTCATTTCTTTTCTCTTGTTCCCTTAAAGTGTATTTTCTTTCTCTTTCCTTGCACCAGGTCTGGGGATATAGTTTAGATCCCATGACCATCTCTTATAGGGGCTAATCTTTCCTTGTTTCCTTAAGGGTTATTTGTGAATTCTCTTATCACCACCATTTGGAGAACGTCCTCTCCATAGCTAATCCTCCATTCCCGGATAGCTCTCTCTCTCTCTCTCTCTCTCTCTCTCTCTCTCTCTGTCTCTCTGTTGTTTTCAAATGTTACTAGCCACTACCCCGGATACCAAGGGTCTGTCTCCCTATTCCTTTTCAATGTTACTAGCCTCTGCCCCGGATACAAAGGGTCCGTCTCCCTATGCCTTTTAATGTTACTGGTCTCTACCCCGGATACAAAGGGTCCGTCTCCCTATGCCTTTTAATGTTACTGGTCTCTACCCCGGATACAAAGGGTCCGTCTCCCTATTCCTTTTAATATTATTGGTCTCTACCCCGGATACAAAGGGTCCGTCTCCCTATTCCTTCTAATATTATTGGTCTCTACCCTGGATACAAAGGGTCCGTCTCCCTATTCCTTTTAATATTATTGGTCTCTACCCCGGATACAATGGGTTCGTCTCCCTATGCCTTTTAATATTATTGGTCTCTACCCCGGATACAAATGGTCCGTCTCCCTATTCATTTCTAATGGGTATTGAATTATCATTATCATTGATAGTTCGACACCATAGTGGGTGTCATTAGAGGTCCTCTATAGTTAAGAGGAGTTTTCCCTTTATGTAGTTCCTTTGTTTGTTTACGAAGTTTGTTGTGTTTCATCTCAAGGTTTCATCAACGAGAAGAGACTACACTACTGTGTGCGTGCAAGCAATATGCACAATAATAGCAAGCGGGTAAGCAAGGAAAATAAGCAATCCATTCACATGCTTTACGCAAGCTCACAACAGACAAATAAGCACGATAAAACAAACATTCGTTTTCATGCATTAGTCTTGTGGTCATAGTCAAACAAGGCACACAACACACAAGCCGTGTAACACGGCAACATACGAACCGCACATGTCCATACCTTATTCAGAAGCAATTGTCGTCTCACACACGGGGTCCCGGTTGGCGTTTGTTATGGACCTAACGTTGATTAAAAATAACGTGTCAGTTCATGATTTCATGTGATGACATTTTTCCTAGTTTATCTCATTTTATCGGGTATTGTTCCCTAGGTGCGTTTTAGAATGTTCAACTCATACTAGCCCTTAGGAATTTCCCACGTATTAAACTTTATCTTACTCCTAGGGCATTCACATCCACGTTTTACACGTTAAATAAGTCCTTTTTCTAACTAATGTTTTCGAGCTCTTTTAAGCGCTGTATTCTTTCCCGCGACGTATTCTTTCCTTAGCTAAATAGCTATGTTTTAAGCTTATTATTTACACAATAACACTCTTTAATCACTCCTAGAACTCCCTTATACTGAAGCTTAAATGTTAAAAAAAAAACTGAAATAAAGTTCTAGTGTATAATCTCATCTCGTCACACTTTGAGTGTATCTAACAGTGTCTAAACTTCCCAAGTTATTTTGTAAGTTTAGCTAGATGCATTAGAAGAAATTGGGTTCATTATCACTCTAACATCACACTCCTAACACCCATGTAACTCAGTTATACAGAAGCTACATCCCTAATGCAAATCTGAAACACAATCTATATATTTCCTCTTGATTCCTATATCTAACTAGTTCAATTAATGTTTGATTCTTTCCCACAGGATTTACCCATCCAGCTACGGGTGTTAACACTGTTTAGGCTCAAAACTAAACACTAACAGACCTTCTACTCTTAAGCACACAGAAAACAACCCAACCATGACAATCTGAAAAGGAAAACCGAAATGGAACCACATGACTAAAAATCTCTCTTTTGTGTCTGTTCTGTTGGTTTTTAATCTGTCCCTTTTGACTTCTTCTGCTTATTTCCAATTCAGACATTCATCTCTCTCTCAATCTGATTGTGTAGTTAACTCACTGCATTAGCTAGTTTTAAATTTCGAATTAGACACAAGATCACCTAGGCACCCTCCCTGGAAATTCTGTACATAGAAACAAAAATCTAAAAATCATGAACTGATGTAGTTCTTTTCTGGTTGTGGTTTTTTTTTTGTTTAGTACTTAATCTGTCTTTTAACCTGTCCCACGGTACTCACCTAGTTAGTTAAGTATTATAGCCATATTTCAAACTCATAACCAACCTAGCACAACTCTGCTATGCTGTTACACAGAAACTCAAACCTTCAGTAAAACTACAAAACTGAAATATCCAATACTGATATCCTTGCTTTTATCCTCTTCTGTTTCTGTTCTTTTTTTTTCTGCACAACTGTCTCCCAATTTATCCCTAAGCACTTATTTACTTAGTTAAGTGTTGTATATATGTTTTAGACTCAAATGACAACCTAAGCATCCCTGTTAACCCCACTGATGGTTCACTATACAGAAGTATGAAAAATGCAGAAAATAACCTGTATACTTCTTCTTGGTTCTGGTTTTTAATTAGTAAATCGAACTTCCTACTTCTCAAATGTATATACCCACTCAGTACACCCTTTTAGCCATGTTTTGGGTAAATTCTTAACCCACCACAACATTCCTATCCTATATGTAGCAGAAACCCAAAACAAAAATTTCAGAACCGGAAATCTGAACCAATACACCTTTCCTGTTATTATTTTCTTTTTGCTCCCAATGGGTTTTCTGTTCTCCCCAAGCTTATTTGCATGTAGGCTTGTATGTTACCCATGTCTTAGCCTTATCTCCCAGCCTACACTACACTTATAGCACCCCTGGAAATCTTTACACAACAACAGCACAAACTGCCAAGGACTGACGTTACAAAACTGATATATACCTATGTATATTTTCCTCTTCTTCTGTTTTAATATAGTGGCTGACTCCCCTAGGTTGTCTAGCACTTAGTTATGACTCTTAATGTGGCTTTTAACTTCAGAAGTGACCCCTACTACACAAGCAACCTCTAAGACGTTGGAAAACAGAAAACCCAAGAAACTTTCAGAAACTGAAAACAACTTGATAAGAACTGAAATCTGAGATGATGTTTACTTCCTATTACTGTTCCCTCTGTTCTTTTAATCTGATTAGTGGTTTTCCCCAAGCTACGTTCTTACTCAGTTAAGTGGTTCACCCTGATTTTTGTTCCAAGGACATACTTGAACAATATGGTTTAAACTACTGAAAGTTCTTACACAAAACTGTAACCAGCAACTAAGAAACCAGAAACTGCTCTTTCTTTTTTTCTGTTGTTATCTTTATGTTCGAATTCATTTCTCTGGTCATGTAACCACTTATTTAGGTGTCTTAGAGTGGCCCTAATCCTCAAACAGATTCACCCCAATGTAGACAACACCTCTGGATTTCGTTACCCAGTAACAAAGTCTACTTAATTCGAAAAACTTGATAACTGAAGCTTGACAGTTTTGCTGTGTGTTTCCTTTTTGATTATGCAAATAGGTTTAGAGCTATTTCACCTCTTGAGTGTCTCGATTGTTTCCCCTGGGTTAGTCCTTGGTACACCTTGATATATTTAGCACCTGGACAGAACCAGATGTCAAGGTAAGTTGTTGTTTGTTTCAGTTTTGTTAGCAGGTGTTATGAAGTACCGTTTTTTTTGTTTGAAGTTGATTCTTTCTGGTAACTTCTTGGCACAAGATAAACCCCTAGGCACTTGAACTCTCAACCTCACTAACATGGTCACTAAAGTGCTAGACTTGGGTGGGACAGAAAACAGATGATTGCTGGAGTAAACTGAAACTTATTTGTAAAGCTTTACCTTCTGGTTACATTTCAGCAAGGGGTTGAGCTGTTTTTTTCCAGGTTAATTTGATGAATCCTAGAAGACTGCATGAGTGGTGGGTGCATGACTAGAATAAGAAACAATTGGATGAGTAGTCTATAATTATCTTGGACAAAAGAAAAAAAATAGAAGGGAGAGTTATACAAGGTCTGTTACGACTTACCTTTAGCTGATATCTCAACCAGATTGTTGCTGGCTCTATTTAGTTTCTGGTTTGGTTTCCAACAGAACGTACTGCAGGTGGTAGGAGTCGTGGGTTTGTTAGCATCTAGACTTGTGAGCTTGACCGAGGGGAATGAAATGAGCCTCTGTAAGTACTTCATGCAGGAGTAATACACCAAGGAAGAGGAGGGAACTCTGCACCTGTAACAGAGACGTGGGCATGCAATTATGCAGAGAAGGGAAGAGGCCTGAAGGTTTTATCAATCCAATGGCACTAGGCAATAGGGAATTAACTGCAGAGAACAAGTTGTCCGACAGTGGGGGGGGGAAGTTCCCATGAGAACCCCTTTTTTCTTTGTCGGAGTTTGGAAAAGGGCCATTAGGATGCGTGAGAGTTTGGGACATGCAGGTGAGTGGATTCTCCCTGTTTCCTGTTTTGTTTGTTCAATCAATTACTGTATCGAGGAAGGAGAAAAAGAAACCGATACTACTACAGAGGTATGTTTGATTCTTTTTTTTTGTGTTACCTTAATAGCTTCACTACTAGTTTGGATTTGTTGGTATTTGTTACTGAAATCGAGCACAGCTCATCCGGTTAAGACGTTCACTAGGCATACGAGAGGTACGGGGTTCGAACCTCGGCGGGAGCGTCTTTGCTCTTTTTTTTTCTTCTCTTTTTTTGTATAAGTTATACATGCTTATTTATATATGTAAAACCATATAATATACGTCACGTTATTAATTTTATACGCGACTAACTCATTTTGTTACGTTATTAGTTATTTATACGTACATGTCTATATATATACGCCCCCTTTTATTTTTGTCACGTTTTAGTTATATGTAACTATGCGACGTTATTATTTATTATCTACGATGTTGTAAAATTGTAACGTTACGTATATGTATTTTCATAAACGTACACATATAAGTACGTGACCGTATTAATACGTAATGTTGTCATGTTTCTGGACATGTATATACCAAATTTAATTGTTCGTACATGATTTAATTTAAACTGCTAATTATTCGGGGTATTTCAGCCTCCCCCCCTTAAAGGAACTTCGTCCCGAAGTTGTTGCTTCCTTAACTGATGTTTTCCATTCTTGTTAATCCTAGGGATCAAGTCCCACATTTCATAATTCTCACTACCCGAGTGTGTTCATAAGCACTATGCCACAATAATGGCTTCTCACAAGTTTTCATAGTAGTCTAAGGTATTAGCAATGTGCAAATAGCAATCTGAGGTGTAAACCACAGTACACACATTCATTCCTAACCGAGCGTACATACACACACATAACAATCTCATACACACAACCAACTCCTGGCTGTAGGAACACACACAGTGCAAAGATTAAGTCCTGAATACGTTCTCTCTAACCAAGGGATCATGTCTATTTCACCATTTGTGCTTATAAGCACCACGCCACATCTGTGGCTCAGTAATACTGCAATGTACCAATAATATTTACGTACTGGACTCATAGCAACCCGATGAACAAGTCATTCATTTATGACTACCATATAATATTGCAATGTACCAATAATATTTATGTACTGCACTCATAGCAACCAGATTAACAAGTCATTCATTTATGACTGCCATACATTCAAACCAATCCACACACATAGCATTCAAAACAACACCACAAAACGTGTAACAATAGGTAAAAACGCAACGCGCCTACCCCCCTTAAAAATGGATTACGCCCACGTAATCCCTTTTATATCATCCTTGAACCTTGGTTCTAGCTGTTTAGTTCTCATGGAGTATTCTAGTTTTCTATGCGATGTAGCTCGCAGTATAATCTCATCAAAAGCGTTGACCATGTTAATGGCTTGGTTTCTGTCTCAAGAATTCTCATCGGTTTCCATGCCGATCTAAAACGGGTTCGGATTTAGCCTCTCTGGGTCTAAGATATTGGCTGATATGTCACTTGTTATTCGACTTGAGGATGTGAAATATGGTCCACCAGCTTCTGCTGTGCGACTCTGATTACTTTCATGTTTAGTTTTCCCTCACTATACCTTTCAAGGTAGTGCATGACTTAATAGTATAGGAGTAAAAGTCTCTTGACCGACATGGGGTATTTTAATTTATACATAATCTCGGTGGATTGTAGCTTGTGTATCCATTTACTCCGGAGGTCGGAAGTTCATGTTTTTAGTGCGCTTTTAAGCATTTGAATTGTTCTTCCTTGCTGACCTTTTGGTTTTAATTCATGTATGTTCTGTAGTAACGATTTTAGTTCTTAGTGTTTGACGTGTCATTGTTACAATAACAAGTTTGGTATGTATTACCGATTATGATAATGTGTAGCATAGGGTATTTAGTTCCCTTATCATCACCATTGTTCGTAGGAACTAAAATAATTGACTATTACTGGTTACGTATTGCAATTGACTGCGATAGTATATTTTCTTATGTGGTAACTTTTAGGTTAATAGTTACATCACATCATTATAAGTCTTCACATATTTGTAACCTCGAAGTTTTTGAATAACGTACCAATGTATTCCACCCGCTCGAGTCATCTAACACCGATATCCCATCTTTCGTACCCTCGTATTCTTGACTTGTAAGATTTCCCACTTATTTGTAGTTCATGTGTCCTCTTGTAGGAGGTTTCGGGAATTATCCAACACTGACGTGATCAGCGTAAGTGTTGGACTACCCCTTCACCCCAATTTGTGCTCAGTGTCACTCGACCTGGCCAGGGTCGAGTTCAACTCTGCACGTCCGATTTACACGATCAAACAATTATTCACATTTGAATTCTTATCCCATTCGTTTCTAGTCCTCTGGCAATCAATTTATTGACTAGTGTCACCATCTAAGCCTTTAGATTAATTGTTCAATTCCTCTAGCTGTACAGACCTCTAAGTGCGTACATATATATATTTGTTCATCCATGTCTATATTTATACTTGTAGTCTCATAAATTTTGTGTTCACCAATGGGATATACGATTGAGTTTGGACTATTCCTTGTTGGAGTGCCTAGTTATTTCGGCGGGTTTTATCTTGTTTGACCGTTCAGGTCCTCTTCGACCCGACTTCATATTACCAATTTTAGTTCTTTAATTGGACTATCTATAAGGTCCAATTCTATATGTATATATACATATTTTTGTCATTATAATCATGTTAAGTTTAATTTGTTGTTCGGATTCCTCTCTTAATCTTTTCTGGGTCATGTAACCCTTCTGTTACCTCTTCGTTATTATTTCTTGTGTGTATCCACCAAACTAGTGGTAAGTATTCCGGAATTATCACCACTAAGATCCCAATATTTATTTTCAGTCGTTAAGTTGTAACATTAACTCAGGTTAGGTGTGTTTGACTTACTAGTCGTGACCTCCTTTAATTGAATCACATTTCCTCCTTGGTTTTATTGATATCAAGTCTTTCCTGATATGTAAGTATATACATTTGTATGTTTAGTTGCTAAATCACGTTTAGAGTTTCTCGTGTTTATTTATTATAACTGAATTTTTCAGCCATCCGCGACGTTGCTTGCTGGCATTCTAACAATTCCTCTTTTGGAATGTGTTCATCCGTGATTGAAACTTAACTTTTTGTTGCACAATGCCTCCCTTATTTGATCTTCGTGATCATGATACTCGTTAAATATTTGAGGGGTCTGTTTATGATCCTTAAACCAGCGTGTTTTTTTGATTTCAGGAAATTGCAAATAATGTTGGAGGATAACTGTTTAGATATTGTACATTCTTATAGACTTTGATTTGCACATTTATATGGTGAAACTCGTTGCTCTTTTAAATGGTGTGATGGTATATTATCGTACAACAGCAGAATGAAGAGAAACGTGAGATGGAGCAGAGAATTTATTGAACCCCGAAATATTATGCTTTAGTGTGTAAAATTGTGTCATGCTTCATTACGCATTATAGATTGTACTAATATTATGGTGTAATTTTGTCTTGAACTATATTCTCTTATTTCGTTGTTTTACGAGAGGTTTACTTAAATTACTCTCTCAAGTGTTCGAACTACAGAATTTCTCTCAATCCCATCCTTGGCTTAATTAATTGCTTATTTGAGCTTTATTTTATAAATTTTGGGGTATTTCGGTCCTCTTTGCTTGTGAGGTACGGTCCTATCAACTGCTAAGCATGTCGACCCAAGTTGTCGCTAAAATTGGTCCCTCAATGGGTATTATCCCTTGGCAGCGTCTTTGAGCTTCACGGGTTGATAACATTAAGTAGATGCCGGATCGGGTTTTCCCGAGTGTGAGGAGGCTTTCTACCTCTCCGGCGTTCTTTCTCTAAATTAAAAGATGATTAGAGATGTGGAGGTTGGGTGTAAATGTCTGTTAGGAATCCAGTAGTTATTGGGGAAGAATCCTAACTAACGCGCCTCACGTACTACCCCAACCCTTAACTCATTGTCAGAATTCCTAAACTCGGTATTTCCTGTTCCAGTCATCAGAGCGCAACTACGGTCTGATACCACTTTCTCAATTGTTTCTTATTCTTGTCATGCACCCACCACTCATGCAGTCTTCTAGGATTAATCAAATTATCCTGGAAAAAAAAACAGCTCAACCCCTTGCTGAAATGTAACCAGAAGGTAAAGCTTTACAAATAAGTTTCAGTTTACTCCAGCAATCATCCGTTTTCTGTCCCACCCAAGTCTAGCACTTGAGTGACCATGTTAGTGAGGTTGAGAGTTCAAGTGCCAAGGGGTTTATCTTGTGCCAAGAAGTTACCAGAAAGAATCAACTTTTAAAAAAAGGTACTTCTTAACACCTGCTAACAAAACTGAAACAAACAACAACTTACCTTGACATCTGGTTCTGTCCAGGTGCTAAATATATCAAGGTGTACCAAGGACTAACCCAGGGGAAACAATCGAGACACCCAAGAGGTGAGCTAGCTCTAAACCTATTTGCATAATAAAAAAGGAAACACACAGCAAAACTGTCAAGCTTTAGTTATCAAGTTTTTCGAATTAAATAGACTTTGTTGCTGGGTAACGAAATCCAGAGGTGTTGTCTACATTGGGGTGAATCTGTTTGAGGATTAGGGCCACTCTAAGACACCTAAATAAGTGGTTACATGACCAGAGAAATGAATTCGAACATAAAGATAACAACATAAAAAAAATAGAAGGGAGAGTTATACAAGGTCTGTTACGACTTACCTTTAGCTGATATCTCAACCAGATTGTTGCTGGCTCTATTTAGTTTCTGGTTTGGTTTCCAATAGAACGTACTGCAGGTGGTAGGAGTCGTGGGTTTGTTTGCATCTAGACTTGTGAGCTTGACCGAGGGGAATGAAATGAGCTTCTGTAAGTACTTCACGCAGGAGTAATACACCAAGGAAGAGGAGGGAACTCTGCACCTGTAAAAGAGACGTGGGCATGCAATTATGCAGAGAAGGGAAGAGGCCTGAAGGTTTTATCAATCCAATGGCACTAGGCAATAGGGAATTAACTGCAGAGAACAAGTTGTCTGACAGTGGGGGGGAAGTTCCCATGAAGAACCCCTTTTTTCTTTGTCGGAGTTTGGAAAAGGGCCATTAGGATGCGTGAGAGTTTGGGACATGTAGGTGAGTGGACTCTCCCTGTTTCCTGTTTTGTTTGTTCGATCAATTACTGTATCGAGGAAGGAGAAAAAGAAACCGATACTACTACAGAGGTATGTTTGATTCTTTTTTTTTGTGTTACCTTAATAGCTTCACTACTAGTTTGGATTCGTTGGTATTTGTTACTGAAATCGAGCACAGCTCATCCGGTTAAGACGTTCACTAGGCATACGAGAGGTACGGGGTTCGAACCTCAGCAGGAGTGTCTTTGCTCTTTTTTTTTCTTCTCCTTTTTTTTGTATAAGTTATACATGCTTACTTATATATGTAAAACCATATAATATATGTCGCGTTATTAATTTTATACGTGACTACCTCATTTTGTTACGTTGTTAGTTATTTATACGTACATGTCTATATATATACGCCCCCTTTTATTTTTGTCGCGTTTTAGTTATATGTAACTATGCGAGGTTATTATTTATTATCTACGACGTTGTAAAATTGTAATGTTACGTATATGTATTTTCATAAACGTACACATATAAGTACGTGACCGTATTAATACGTAACGTTGTCATGTTTCTGGACATGTATATACCAAATTTAATTGTTCGTACATGATTTAATTTAAACTGCTAATTATTCAGGGTATTTCAGCCTACCCCCTTAAAGGAACTTCGTCCCGAAGTTGTTGCTTCCTTAACTGTTGTTTTCCATTCTTGTTAATCCTAGGGATCAAGTCCCACATTTCATAATTCTCACTACCTGAGTGCGTTCATAAGCACTATGCCACAATAATGGCTTCTCACAAGTTTTCATAGTAGTCTAAGGTACTAGCAATGTGCAAATAGCAATCTGAGGTGTAAACCACAGTACACACATTCATTCCTAACCGAGCGTACATACACACACACATAATAATCTCATACACACAACCAACTCGTGGCTGTAGGAACACACACAGTGCAAAGATTAAGTCCTGAATACGTTCTCTCTAACCAAGGGATCATGTCTATTTCACCATTTGTGCTTATAAGCACCACGCCACATCTATGGCTCAGTAATACTGCAATGTACCAATAATATTTATGTACTGCACTCATAGCAACCAGATGAACAAGTCATTCATTTATGACTACCATATAATACTGCAATGTACCAATAATATTTATGTACTCCACTCATAGCAACCAGATGAACAAGTCATTCATTTATGACTACCATACATTCAAACCAATCCACACACATAGCATTCAAAACAACACCACAAAACGTGTAACAATAGGTAAAAACGCAACGCGCCTACCCCCCTTAAAAATGGATTACGCCCACGTAATCCCTTTTATATCATCCTTGAACCTTGGTTCTAGCTGTTTAGTTCTCATGGAGTATTCTAGTTTTTTTATACGATGTAGCTCGCAGTATAATCTCATCAAAAGCGTTGACCATGTTAATGGCTTGGTTTCTATCTCAAGAATTCTCAACAGGTTCCATGCCGATCTAAAACGGGTTCGGATTTAGCCTCTCTGGGTCTAAGATATTGGCTGATATGTCACTTGTTATTCGACTTGAGGATGTGAAATATGGTCCACCAGCTTCTGCTGTGCGACTCTGATTACTTTCAGGTTTAGTTTTCCCTCACTATACCTTTCAAGGTAGTGCATGACTTAATAGTATAGGAGTAAAAGTCTCTTGACCGACATGGGGTATTTTAATTTATACATAATCTCGGTGGATTGTAGCTTGTGTATCCATTTACTCTAGAGGTCGGAAGTTCATGTTTTTAGTGCGCTTTTAAGCATTTGAATTGTTCTTCCTCGCTGACCTTTTGGTTTCAATTCATGTATGTTCTGTAGTAATGATTTTAGTTCTTAGTGTTTGACGTGTCATTGTTACAACAACAAGTTTGGTATGTATTACCGATTATGATTATGTGTAGCATAGGGTATTTAGTTCCCTTATCATCACCATTGTTCGTACGAACTAAAATAATTGACTATTACTGGTTACGTATTGCAATTGACTGCGATAGTATATTTTCTTATGTGGTAACTTTTAGGTTAATAGTTACATCACATCATTATAAGTCTTCACATATTTGTAACCTTGAAGTTTTTGAATAACGTACCAATGTATTCCACCCGCTCGAGTCATCTAACACCGATATCCCATCTTCCGTACCCTCGTATTCTTGACTTGTAAGATTTCCCACTTATTTGTAGTTCATGTGTCCTCTTGTAGGAGGTTTCGGGAATTATCCAACACCGACGTGATCAGCGTAAGTGTTGGACTACCCCTTAACCCCAATTTGTGCTCCGTGTCACTCGACCTGGCCAGGGTCGAGTTCAACTCTGCACGTCCGATTTACACGATCAAACAATTATTCACATTTGAATTCTTATCCCATTCGTTTCTAGTCCTCTGGCAATCAATTTATTGACTAGTGTCACCATCTAAGCCTTTAGATTAATTGTTCACTTCCTCTAACTGTACAGACATCTAGGTGCGTACATATATATATATTTGTTCATCCATGTCTATATTTATACTTGTAGTCTCATAAATTTTGTGTTCGCCAATGGGATATACGATTGAGTTTGGACTATTCCTTGTTGGAGTGCCTAGTTATTTCGGCGGGTTTTATCTTGTTTGACCGTTCAGGTCCTCTTCGACCCGACTTCATATTACCAATTTTAGTTCTTTAATTGGACTATCTATAAGGTCCAATTCTATATGTATATATACATATTTTTGTCATTATAATCTTGTTAAGTTTAATTTGTTGTTCGGATTCCTCTCTTAATCTTTTCTGGGTCATGTAACCCTTCTGTTACCTCTTCGTTATTATTTCTTGTGTGTATCCACCAAACTAGTGGTAAGTATTCCGGAATTATCACCACTAAGATCCCAATATTTATTTTCAGTCGTTAAGTTGTAACATTAACTCAGGTTAGGTGTGTTTGACTTACTAGTCGTGACCTCCTTTAATTGAATCACATTTCCTCCTTGGTTTTATTGATATCAAGTCTTTCCTAATATGTAAGTATATACATTTGTATGTTTAGTTGCTAAATCACGTTTAGAGTTTCTCGTGTTTATTTATTATAACTGAATTTTTCAGCCATCCGCGACGTTGCTTGCTGGCATTCTAACAATTCCTCTTTTGGAATGTGTTCATCCGTGATTGAAACTTAACTTTTTGTTGCACAATGCCTCCCTTATTTGATCTTCGTGATCATGATACTCGTTAAATATTTGAGGGGTCTGTTTATGATCCTTATACCAGCGCGTTTTTTTGATTTCAGGAAATTGCAAATAATGTTTGAGGATAACTGTTTAGATATTGTACATTCTTATAGACTTTGATTTGCACATTTATATGGTGAAACTCGTTGCTCTTTTAAATGGTGTGATGGTATATTATCGTACAGCAGCAGAATGAAGAGAAACGTGAGATGGAGCAGAGAATTTATTGAACCCCGAAATATTATGCTTTAGTGTGTAAAATTGTGTCATGCTTCATTAAGCATTATAGATTGTACTAATATTATGGTGTAATTTTGTCTTGAACTATATTCTCTTATTTCGTTGTTTTACGAGAGGTTTACTTAAATTACTCTCTCAAGTGTTCGAACTACAGAATTTATCTCAATCCCATCCTTGGCTTAATTAATTGCTTATTTGAGCTTTATTTTATAAATTTTGGGGTATTTCGGTCCTCTTTGCTTGTGAGGTACGGTCCTATCAACTGCTAAGCATGTCGACCCAAGTTGTCGCTAAAATTGGTCCCTCTATGGGTATTATCCCTTGGCAGCGTCTTTGAGCTTCACGGGTTGATAACATTAAGTAGATGCCGGATCGGGTTTTCCTGAGTGTGAGGAGGCTTTCTACCTCTCCGGCGTTCTTTCTCTAAATTAAAAGATGATTAGCGACGAGGAGGTTGGGTGTAAATGTCTGTTAGGAATCCAGTAGTTATTGGGGAAGAATCCTAACTAACGCACCTCACGTACTACCCCAACCCTTAACTCATTGTCAGAATTCCTAAACTCGGTATTTCCTGTTCCAGTCATCAGAGCGCAACTACGGTCTGATACCACTTTCTCAATTGTTTCTTATTCTTGTCATGCACCCACCACTCATGCAGTCTTCTAGGATTAATCAAATTAACCTGGAAAAAAACAGCTCAACCCCTTGCTGAAATGTAACCAGAAGGTAAAGCTTTACAAATAAGTTTCAGTTTACTCCAGCAATCATCCGTTTTCTGTCCCACCCAAGTCTAGCACTTGAGTGACCATGTTAGTGAGGTTGAGAGTTCAAGTGCCTAGGGGTTTATCTTGTGCCAAGAAGTTACCAGAAAGAATCAACTTCAAAAAAAAACGGTATTTCTTAACACCTGCTAACAAAACTGAAACAAACAACAACTTACCTTGACATCTGGTTCTGTCCAGGTGCTAAATATATCAAGGTGTCCCAAGGACTAACCCAGGGGAAACAATCGAGACACTCAAGAGGTGAGCTAGCTCTAAACCTATTTGCATAATAAAAAAGGAAACACACAGCAAAACTGTCAAGCTTCAGTTATCAAGTTTTTCGAATTAAGTAGACTTTGTTGCTGGGTAACGAAATCCAGAGGTGTTGTCTACATTGGGGTGAATCTGTTTGAGGATTAGGGCCACTCTAAGAAACCTAAATAAGTGGTTACATGACCAGAGAAATGAATTCGAACATAAAGATAACAACATAAAAAAATAGAAGGGAGAGTTATACAAGGTCTGTTACGACTTACCTTTAGCTGATATCTCAACCAGATTGTTGCTGGCTCTATTTAGTTTCTGGTTTGGTTTCCAATAGAACGTACTGCAGGTGGTAGGAGTCGTGGGTTTGTTAGCATCTAGACTTGTGAGCTTGACCGAGGGGAATGAAATGAGCTTCTGTAAGTACTTCACGCAGGAGTAATACACCAAGGAAGAGGAGGGAACTCTGCACCTGTAAAAGAGACGTGGGCATGCAATTATGCAGAGAAGGGAAGAGGCCTGAAGGTTTTATCAATCCAATGGCACTAGGCAATAGGGAATTAACTGCAGAGAACAAGTTGTCCGACAGTGGGGGGAAGTTCCCATGAAGAACCCCTTTTTTCTTTGTCGGAGTTTGGAAAAGGGCCATTAGGATGCGTGAGAGTTTGGGACATGTAGGTGAGTGGATTCTCCCTGTTTCCTGTTTTGTTTGTTCGATCAATTACTGTATCGAGGAAGGAGAAAAAGAAACCGATACTACTACAGAGGTATGTTTGATTCTTTTTTTTTGTGTTACCTTAATAGCTTCACTACTAGTTTGGATTTGTTGGTATTTGTTACTGAAATTGAGCACAGCTCATCCGGTTAAGACGTTCACTAGGCATACGAGAGGTACGGGTTCGAACCTCAGCGGGAGCGTCTTTGTTCTTTTTTTTTGTCTTCTCTTTTTTTTGTATAAGTTATACATGCTTATTTATATATGTAAAACCATATAATATACGTCGCGTTATTAATTATATACGCGACTACCTCATTTTGTTACATTGTCAGTTATTTATACGTACATGTCTATATATACGCCCCCTTTTATTTTTGTCGCGTTTTAGTTATATGTAACTATGTGACGTTATTATTTATTATCTACGACGTTGTAAAATTGTAACGTTACGTATATGTATTTTCATAAACGTACACATATAAGTACGTGACCGTATTAATACGTAATGTTGTCATGTTTCTGGACATGTATATACCAAATTTAATTGTTCGTACATGATTTAATTTAAACTGCTAATTATTCGGGGTATTTCATCTAGAGGTGACTCCGCTTTCTCGACGGGTGACGCCGGGAATGGAGGATTAGATATGGAGGAGACGTCCTCCAACGTGCGGTGATAAAAGAATTCACAAATAATCCTTAAAGAAACAAGGAAAGATTGGCACCTACATGATATGATCGCGGGATCTAACTATATCCCTAGACCGGGTGCAAGGAAAGAAAATGAAAATACACATTATGGAAACAAGGAAAGAGAATGAAAGTACACATTATGGAAACAAGGAAAAGAAGTGAAAAGACACAACGCTCGAATGGTCCCACTGTGAGGATCATCATCGCTTATATTCTCTGGCACGCTCTATTTGTTTATGTGTTTGACGTGCTTGTGGCTATCTCTGTGCTCACCGTATTGTGAGTGTTATATTGAAATCACATATTGTGTGTTACTGCTTTATTATAGCATGTAAATTGGACTTAATAATATTTGACCAAGTAGTCATGTAGTCCGGCAACATATGGGCTACACATATTCATACTCAGCGTAGTTTGCTGAGTCCTTTACAACCCAATTTTTACAGGTATTGAGCCGGATGATAACGGAGCGTAGGCGGGATGACTATGATGGGGGTAGTCTATCTGGGCATAGACTTTTGAGTTTGAGTAGTATGTTTAATGTATGGGTCGGTACTATGTAGAACTAAACCTGGGGTGTACCTTTCGGTTTATGATTTGGTAATTATGTTGTAGACACTTGATATTTGGAATTGTATCTTATACTGTATATGAGATTTGGTTGAGGGCTGTTTCCAGTCATGCAGACCGTAACTTGGTGTTGGTAATGTGGTCTGTCAACCACGTGGGCGGTTGGCATCTGTGGCACCCGAATGAAGTTGAGAATCCGCTGCATAGTTATCTTGTAATATGGCTAGGAGCTTTGTTCGTACTATTGGATGTTTATTCGGGGGTGTTACAGAAAGTGGTATCAGAGCGTAACTACGCTCTGATGACTGGAACAGAGGAGTACCGAGTATAGGAAAACCTGGAATTAGGAATTTTGATAACGGGTTAAGGGTTGTGGGTAGCATGTGAGGCGCGTTAGTTAGGGTTCTTCCCCAGTAACTACTGGATACCCAACAGACACCTACACCCAACCTCCACGTCCCTAAATTTCTATAAATCCAGAGAAAGAATGCCAGAGAGGTAGGAAGCCTCCTTTTACTCGGGGAAACCTGATCTGGCATCTACTTAATGTTATACAACTAACCCATGAAGAAGACGTTGCCAAATACACTAGTCCCGAGACTCGAAGCTCTGACTAGAGCGTGAAGTTCAAAGACGTTGCCAAAGGGATAATACCCATAAAGGGACCAATTTTAGCGGCAACTTGGGTCGACATGCTTAGCAGTCGATAAGACCCTACCCGATAAACAAAGTGGACCAAAATACCCTAAAATTTATGAAATAAATAAAGCTTAAATAAGCAATTAATTAAGCCAAGGATGAGATTGAGATAAATTATTCAATTCGTTACCTCTCGTAAAACAATGAAATTAGAGAATATAGTTCGAGACAAAATTACACCATAAAATGGGTACAATCTGTAATGCTTAATAAAGCATGACACAATTTTACACACTAAAATATAATACTTCGGGATTCAATAAATTCCCTACTTTTCACACGTTTCTCTTTGTTCTCTACATTACCTGAAAGGCACAACGCCTCAACTAGCGATCGGTATGCATCGTCACCACCTCCTTTATCCTTCTTTATACTCAATTATTCTTCTACATTTCCCAATCTCAAAAAAATGAAACCGGTGGCCCTTACTGGGTTTATCTCCTGCTTCTACCACCAGCGAACAAGGAACATACATATATACTTACCAACGTCTACTTCGCTCTCTTCTTGTTCGAATTGTCTCCTACCTCAAGAACCCAGCAATTGTCCCACGAAGGACAAATTTTGCTCGTTATTCTTATACTCTACAACAATGTAATAGCACACCATTGAACTGGGCAACAAGTTTTAGAATTTCTAGTCGTTAGTTCAGCATGTGGCATATATCCCCATTTAACCACTATCACCATACACGACCCGTCCCACCATTTGTATATGATAACCTAGTTACATCACGACAGTGATTTCGTCATGAAGCTCAAGTCCTCTATCTGGAAACCTGCTGCTTCTCATTGCCTCATGCAAATAGTTCTTCTCAACCACTGATTATCGTGCCCTGAGATCAAAAAAATAATACATTGGCATAACGATCATAAACAAATCCCCTCAAACATCCTAAGTAACTATTATCCTGAGGCATTGGTCGCCCACACAGACACAACTCCAACGAGTGCGAAACTGGCAGTGAGTTGGCCAATATATTTCAAACCAATATCTAGTATCATGATCGCGGAGATCATATTAAAGAAGATACGCCCAATATAAAAAAAATTAAAATTAAGTTTCTCATAGATGAACACATCCCAAAAGGAGGAACTGTTAAAATACCCACAAGCAAAGCCACGAGTAATTGTGGAATTCAATTTTTATAAAGGATAAACCCGTTTGGAGCATGTGGTTATCATTAACTATGGTTATGAAGGAAATGACATGAAGTCTCATTAACGATTACAGTGAGAACATGAAATTAAAACTCTAACTCCAACGATAAAATACAAAATTCAGTATACTCGCAAGACGCACTAAGTAAAACAATGAAAACTCTTGAGCCAATGGAGGGTATGTTCACAAGATATACATACCTAAGAGCACCTGATGCCATATTCAGATGAGGGTTAAATGAGTGTTCAAGACGTGCATAAAACTTGTCCCGACAGACGTATATGTAATAGACTTACAATTCACTTCAGTTACAAGCTAACAGTGGTCCAATACAAGACTTCTCAATGAGTTATTGGTCTAAGCTTCACTTTAACCTCAGTTAAGATTGTCACAAGGTTCTGGATAAGAACCCCACTCAAATGCAACAAATAAACAACAACCATGACAAAAAGGAAGTCAAATGCGGAAGCACCATGCTTAGGTAACAGTTAGAAAATGCCTAAACTTCTTAAACCCATACCAAAGTTTAGCGGAGTTACCTCCAAACACAGACCTGCGGCAAAGTTATCAAGTAGACTTCCCAAATATAAGATATTTATTTCATACATTCCAAAATCAGAATACCAGCTGCTCCAGCGCACGATATTATAATAATCATAAACAGGACCCCACAAATTCGACCTCCCTTGTAAATATCCAAATGGCAATGTATGATGCCACTATTACGATATAGTCTTTCCTGATGTGTATGTATATACCCATGTATGTGTAACACCCCTACTACTCACTTAACAACTAATCGATAATCGCAGCGGAAATAAACAACTAAACAATAACTAAACGGTTCGGTGCTACAATGTCGTTAACCACCCACGTGGTTAACAAGGCAAAATAAATACAAGTGTATCGGTCTGATGATCAGACTCCCGAGCATTAGGTACTAACATCCATATATACATAACCAACATACCGAGTATTTAGCAACATTCATCACTGTAAACTGTACACATAAACTCCACTGTCAACTGCCAACGACCGTCACTGTAATACAAACGGTACCAAAATATAACGCCACGGGAGCACAGGCGCATCCCAGGCTCAACATCCAAAAATAACCAAAAGTACTCATAACCTAAGATCTAAAGCCATTTCGCTTCCTCGATCCTCATCCTGCAATACAAATATGGAGCCCCCGAGGGGGTCAGCAACCCTTGGCTGGTATGGTTAACGCGTAGCCCATCGGCTACCGGGATACGCGCAACTATTTGTCATGATAACATGGCATTGATTTTAAGCAAACAACATAAACATAGTATAGCAATGGATATTGCATAGCACAACAACACACACAACACAACATGACTGATTCCTTTTAGGAATCGAACCAACATAGTTAGATCACATGGAGAGCCTAGAGAATGTTGCCAAACTCATGCTAAGCTCGTTACATATCTCGTTACCGTCTTGTTAGACTGAACGGATAACTTAACCCCAAGGTGTGTCGGATATAGTAATCCAAGCACACTGAACAAAACATAGTATGCCCCTGTGGCCTGACGTGAGTCAGTAAAATAGCCTTGGATAAGCTAAAGGGAAGGTTGGGAACCAAAATGGAAAACAACCATAACATACAAAGAGAATCGAACCGGTTATGACATCGACTCCCATACTCACACGCGTGGCTGGAACTACTGGACTCCTCACTTCCCGTTTAGCACTTGTTAGATGTTCAACAATGAACTCAATAAACAAATCATGACAAGTGGTTAATTCTTGTTAGACACACACAAGGGAAATGAGTCACACCTTAACAACTTAGTAATATAAACAACTGTAAAATCATTACATGACTTAAATCTTACAAGGTCATAAACAAACAGAAAAACAAACAACACACAAGCCGGTGTAAACCGGTAGGCAACAGACTGCAAGAAAACCATACCTTGGTCCTTGCTTCGATTTGTTTCCACCGTAGGCCACTTCTATACATGATTAATAACGTCGGTTAATTAACTTACTTCAAATTTTACTAAGTATTTTACATGATTATATGACACATTTTAATGCCCAAACTTATCCTTGATTACCGTCATTATACCCCTAGGGTTAATTACATAAGTCATATTTTTTTCCTTTTTTTTAAGTTTTGGGTCAGTCCGACCCACCGACCGACCCACCAATTGGGTCGGTCCATTCCAGTAATTCTCGGATTTGAAAAATTCTACATCGTCCGACCCAGGTCCGACCCAAGTCCTCTGTGTTATAACCCAAAGTTCGTAGCATTTTATTTCATTTGATGTAATTCTAAGTTGGCTTTTGTTACGTAGGACATGGGAGTCCTTTTTATATAAGCAGAGGGACAAGGTGGACTTTTCCCTTCTAATGAATTTTGGTAAGTATTAATTAACTCTTTGGTTAATTAATTCTCACGCTCTACACCACGATCAGATCATTCTCTCATTTGACAGTTCCCAGCCTTCTTCTCTCTCTTCTCTCTCAGCGCCGTTCCTTTTCTTGATCAGTCAAGAACCATTATTCTACTGTTAAGGTTCCACTGCGGATTGCCAGTCTTTGCAAATTGCTGGTTCTTCGAGGTAGGGTTGTGATTGCTCTCTCTTTGATTCTTCGGTTCCTGAGTTTTCCCCATTCTGATTGCCCTCTACAATTTGAATTGTGATACAGCGTTAACTCCTGTGTCCCTGTTAATTCTCTTCTGCGAGTGGCTCCGTCTGTGATTTCGACGTCAGATTCAGGTGAGGGTTCTGTTGCAGTTTTGGGTTGTAGTTTCAGTTTTGGGGTTTAGTTGCGTTTCTGATTTAGGGTTGCAATTGTGTTCTGTTCAGAGGTTGTGCAGCATTTTGGATTGTGTCGCCGGTTTGCTTTTCAGATTCTGCTGTGGTTTGGGCTCTGCTGTTCAGATTGTGGGTCGTCTCTGCTGTAATTGAGGTAGGTGGCTTATGGATTCGGCTAGTGTGTTCGGCCTTGGGGAGTTTCGTTCTGGTTCTGAATTCTGAATGCGTTCTGTCTTTGGATTGTGAATTGAGTTTGTGAACTGTCTGTTTAACACCGTTTTAATACTTACAAACCCCCAAGGTTGTTTTCTACAAACTTATGATGTTTTGACATTGTTTTGGTGCCTCTGTTTGTGTGGAAATCGTCTCTGTTCACTGTGTTTTTCGGTGTGTCCGAACTTCCGTCCGACCTTGGAAGTTCGGACATGCATCGTTGCGCTTTAAATCTTCTGGAGTTTTCGCTGTGTTCGAGCTTCCATCCGAGCTTTGAAGTTCGGACACAGCCTTCTGTATTCTCTGATTTTGCCTCGACTTGTGTTCGAACATGTATGCCCGGACACAAGTTCGGACTTTACGCGTGTCTGATTTCCGAAGAACGTCCGAACATCTGTCCGACCTTTGGTGTTCGGACACCTCTGTCTCTGCCTCTGTTTTAAAGTTCGACCTGTGTCCGAACATTGATGTCCGGACACAAGTTCGGACATGCCTCTGTTTTGACCGTAACTTGCCCGTTTGGGCTCCGTTTTGACTTCCGTCTGCGGGGTTGGATTCCCCCTTTGATTTCCAAGCTATCTTATGTGCTTTCTGGTGCCTTTGGTGCACACATGCTTAATGGTTTTAAGCTTCTGTTTTGGGACCTAGTTATCTCTGTGTCTGAACCTTTGGATGGCTGGTCTCGCTGTCTCGTAGCGCGCTATGTAGGATCCTTCTGTTCACGGGTGATGTTCCCCATTCTGTTCACGGGTGTTTTTCACCTGTTCTGTTTACGAGTGAGGTTTCCTCGTTCTTTTCACGAGCTAGTTGCTTGTTCTGTCTGGATGCTGTGATCAACTAGTGTCCCGCTCTGTTTTCTGCTTCTGTCTGCTTCTGACTCTGTTTAGTCCTCTATTGTATGGACTTCAGTTCTGCTTTCCGACGTGCTTATGGATTCCGTCTATTCCTTCTGATTTGATAATGTTTCTATAAAATGTTTTGAGCATGCTGGTTGATAAAGTTTGTCATCTACTGGGCATAGTTGTTTGCTCATTCCCCTACTTTATCTAACATTGCAGATTGATCAGCGAGGATCACTTTGCTCAGCTCTGGAGTTTAGTTTATTTGTTTTTTTTGTTCTTGGAGACTTTGTATTTGAATTTGAGCCTTTGGGCCTCTTCAGTTAGCTCTTGTTTTTGATATTCGTTTTGGTGGGTTCTGTTATAACTTTGAGATGTTACGACATCATTTTGGTTTATACTTTATTCAAGTATTCGTTTGGGCCTGATTTGATTATCTGTATAAGTCTGTTTATTAGAGCCTTGCGTTATTATGTAATAATACGCGGCGTGTAATACCCCTAACTCCTAGGCCAGTGTTTGGGGGTGTTACATTTAGTGGTATCAGAGCTCTGGGTTCTAATCTGCTGGGATTTTAAGTTAGCCAGTCATTCAGAAACGTCAGTGTTAGTGTCTGAGTCTAACTGCCTGCTGTGGAGGGTGATTTTTCGGTATGAGGGGGGTCTATCTAAATATGGTCTGACTGAGAAGCCTAGATCCTAAAATGCCATTCTGTGGAGGGTGAAAACCCGTTATTCTGGCATCCCTCAAATACCTACTTTATCGTCCGTCTTTCCCAGAAAGCATATGGGGAGTATAGTGAACACTACACCCGCTCTCAATGGGCTCCACGCGGACTTATGCCTCTATAAGGCGGAATTGACTAGAGTCGCCACCTAGTTTGACCTAAGGAACTAGGAAGGGAAGATGAGGGTTCTAAGAACCGTTAGTTGACTCTGATGATTTGTTGCCTATGGATAGGACTTATCTGATCATGCCAGAGATTCTGTTGTGAGTTCGCACTGGGTTACACCCCTTAGAAGTGACAACGACCACGACTTCGGATTGGTGCCCGAGGAAACCTCGGTCTCCAATTATCGGGATTGTCTTCTTTCAAAACCTTATTAAAGAGATTCATTTAAAAAGCCAAAGATAGGATTAGGATGAGAAGAGAGAGAGAGAGTAGATGAGGCGAGCTTTTATGCCAAGCTTGTGCCAAGAGGAGGGAATTGGGGAATTCAGATGAGTATAGAATGAAGATTTGGGAAAAGTCTAGGGTTGAATGAATAAGCAAGACTTGGAGTCTGATGGTTTGAAGTTTGTGAGAGCCGAAGAAGGTTTGAGTGTTTGCGAGATATGAGGGTCATCTTAGAAGGGGAAAAGGGTTTTTTGTTTGGAATGGGGTCGCACCCTAGATGGGCTGCCTACGTACTCAACACCCTGTTGAGATCAGACCTTACGTAGTTCACGGCTTTTGGAGGTTTGGGAGTTTTGTGGTTTTGAAGGAATTGAGGTTTTGACCTTTTGGGTCTTTGAGGGGTCAAAGAGGTTTTGTGGTCGTTTTGTGAGGTTTGACAAATTGTTGGGTTCATTTTGAAGTTTGAGGTGCAAAAAAGTCTCTGAGACACTCGGGTCTGTGAGACATTTAAAATCTTGAGATGACGGAGTCTGTGAGATGCTCGGGTCTGTAGGATGATCAAGGCTTGAAAGGGTTACAAGTTTTGAAGGTGTTCGGGTGTGAAAAGCTGAGGGTTGCAAATGATTTATTTGATGTATTAAATGCTAAGAAATAATCCTAGAAATTAATAAATCAATAGATCGTCGGGTTGCAAAAATCCCGGTCGCAGTAGTATAGCAATTTAGAAGCGACCAGGTGTCAATCCACGGGACTTGATAAAGTAAGTCTA
Source organism: Limonium bicolor (assembly GCA_023374045.1). Lineage (NCBI taxonomy): Eukaryota > Viridiplantae > Streptophyta > Magnoliopsida > Caryophyllales > Plumbaginaceae > Limonium > Limonium bicolor. Next base: position 210,513,999 of record CM041781.1, read on the forward strand.
GCCTAAGACAATGGTTAATTCAAAAGGGGGTTGTTTTGGTTTTGGGATTTAAATAAATAACAAGAATGAAATAATTAAAATAACAATCAGGAAAATAAATAACAGATAAAATAAAATGATAGATGATATGGATGAACGGGACTCTGGGTTCAGGTTAAAACCGTTTGATTAATTACGTCTACTGGTTAATTAAAGACAGATTGGCAATATTCCTATAATTTTCTTAAGAGCTAAATCATAGTCTCAGAAGAACTCATTTACCAGAAATGCAGGACCTAGTCTAGGTTCAAGCAGAAACACATGTAAACGGATTAAGTACGAGGAATAATAATTTGCGTCTGCAGGAATAATTAATTAATCCAATCAATAATTCCACAGATATACAGATTAATTTAACCGATCTATTTATCACTTGGTCGGATCAAAATAGATTTAGTAAAGCAATTTAATAAACTCACGATATTTATTAAAAAGCGCAACAATAACATTAATCGTAACAATCCGCAATTAATTAAAACCAGTAAATATAATTAAAACGAACTTAAATAAACCATCACCCAGAGTATATATAAACTACTCAATCATTGTTTCAAAAACACAAATAAACATTAAAACAAATATCAAATGTTGAGTAACACTAAGAGTGTAACAAGAAACAAATAACATGTAACAAATGTACTGTAAAAGCATAAGTTAGGAGAAACCCTTATATGAATCCGGTCCGGTTCATGTCTTCCGCATCTGTCCGAGTCGGTTCGCCCAAAATTGATTCTCAGACTTTTGTCGTCTCTCCTAAGTCGGTTCTCGCCTCGCGCTTCTTCAAAGCGATAGGCTCTGTTCTGGAACTCTCACCCAGTTCTTCCCACGCCGCGAAGAACTCCTTTTCTTCTTTTCGTCAATTCTTGATCTCTCACCCTCGCCTTCTCTTCTATTTCTCAGTCGACGATGAAAGGAAAAGCGACGGTGACGGTGCGGTTGTGAATGGCGAGTTGACGATGCGATGAAAAAGCTGATGAAGATGGATACAGGCGTGGTCTGGTGCTGTGGCGTGACGGTGGAGATGAAGGTGATGATCCTCCTTGCGGGCGTAAATGGTAATGGAGCAATATGGTGTAAATGATGTCGACGATGGCGATGAGGTGAATGCGTTGAATCCCCCGAGTGATGGATGCGGTCCAGATGATAGGTGATCGATTATGGTGTCGGGGTGTGATCTGATGGGATGAAGACGGTGGTGATATCGTGAGGGGGATACGGTGATGGTGCAGTGTGGTGGGGTGAATGAGACAGTGGCGATGATGCGGTGTTGTAATATCGATGATGAAGGGGGATGATGGTGTGAAGATAGATGGAAGGCGGTGATGAAGCGATGGTGTTGTGATATCGGTTGTGTGTAAATGTATGTGGAAGACACATACCTATAGTTTTTGATGTGTGACAAATATGCAGTGTCGGTTCAGTACTCATGACTACAACAGGAAGCGGAGCTGCTCACGTGACATTATATGCAGCTATAAGTCGTTAAGATTCTGAGTGATTTATCTCCCCTTATTCTCGGTATTAGTTTTGTGAAGATATATCTTCCCTAGTTCTCGCCATCATTGGTGTGTTTGTTTACGTAACCGACTATCCCTTTCGTATATATATACTTGTATAGATATAGTTTAGGGCACGCTTTTTTCAGGGAAAAACGATAAAGCTACACCCTTTTACAGAGAGTCTCATCGAGTGTATTCTGAGCGATTTCTTATTAGTGATTAGAGCGTATTACTATCATTCAAAGAGTGATAGATTAGTTAGTGATTGTTCAAGGTGTTGAACAGATCAGGTGAGGAGTTTTTCATGCTATTAATATATGTTAGTGGCTGAGTTTTCTTCTATATCGAGATTGCATTCGTTACATTAATTAACGCTAAGAAGTCAGTCCAAGGCTGAGTAATACGGAAGTCTCGGTACGAACTGTCAAGTGGTATCAGAGCAGGTTACCTTTGCTCGAGGCTAACGCTTCAAGGTAGATCGTGAAGATGAGTTCGTACAATGTCAAGGCTCCCAAGTTAACCAAGCTAAACTACTCCAAATGGTGCGAGCAGATGGAAGCTCAACTAATGTCGGTTGACTACAAAGTTTGGAAGGTAGTTACTAAAGGGGATTTCAAACCTACTGTCACGGTAGAAGGGAAGATTCAGGACAAGGCTGAAGAACAGTGGACGGAGGATGATGAGAAGTTACTTAGCAAGAATAAACAAGCCCTGCGGATTCTTGTGTCATCTCTCTCAGACGAAGATCAAGGAAGAGTTCTTGGTATTCAAACAGCAAAAGGTGTGTGGGATTTTCTTAAGATAGCATATCAAGGTACTGAATCTATTCGAAAAGCCAAGGAGAAACAGTATAAGAGAGAATTTAATAACTTTAAGATGGCTGAAGGAGAAACACTAATTGCTGCGATTGAGAGGTTCAATCAGATTTTAATTGAAATCAAGACAGTGGGTGCCTCACTTACAAATGAACAGACCAATGAGAGGTTTTTGGAGTCGCTTACTAGAGACTGGTTGAATTACACCTCTATGCTAGAGAAGATGGATAAAGTATCATCGGTTTCCTTTGAAGAATTGTGTTCAGATTTGATCGTCCATGAAAGCAAGATGAAAGAACAGTCGTTGGATGGTGTTTCTCTGGAAAGAAAGGATCTTGCTCTCAAAGCAAAGAAGATAGTAGACAACACTGACTGGGAGTTAGATGATGATTTCGATACAGAGATAAATCTCTTGGCTCAAGGATTGAAGAGAATTATGAGCAGAAAGAGGGGTGGTTTTCAGGGATCAAGCAGTAACCGACGTGACTTAGATATAAGTAAGGTGGAGTGTTTTCGGTGTCACAAGCTAGGACATATGATTAAGGATTGCCCTTTATCATCCAAACCTCCACAGTATAGAAATCGAGATTCCCGTATGGCGGCTGCAGCATGGGGTGAAGAAGAAGAAGAGTCAGCGCCGACTGAAAAGATTGAGGCACATTATTGTATGACGGCTATCCATCGATCTCATACTGATGAGTTAGCCTACGATGAATCCATGTGTCTGGTTGCGAAAGACAAGGAGCATCACTCTCTTGTGGGAGAGCAGGTAAGTTTTCTTAACTTCAATAGTGTAGGTAGAGATTCTTCGAAAGATCAAATTTTTGATGCTTTGATGGCTGCTTTATTAGAAATTGGGGTTTTAAAACGAAAACTTGATGATGCCAGTAATAAAGAACTTCAGATAAAGCAACTAGAGCAGGAGATATATGAGTTGAAAGCTAAAAATAAGGATCTAGCAGAAAAGCTGGTAGAAAGTTCATCTAAGGTGTTACAATCTACATTTACTTCATCAGTCAAAAGTAAGTTGAGTTCAATACCAGAATGGGCAGAAAAGGAAATTCAGTTACTTAAAGCAGATAATGAATGGATTCGTCAGGATAATGCTGATCTCCAGAAACAATGTGATACTCTTGAAAGAAGACTGAACATTATTAATCTAGAAAATCCTTCATGGCACACAGGAAAGATCAAACTTAATGAAGTTGTTAAAAAACCGAATAAAAATCGAGGTGGACTAGGGTTCTGTGGAGTTGAAGCTGATCTAAGACCAAAGAAGCAATATACGCAAACTAAAACCAATTCAGCAAAGAATAGGTTCTCCGCAGGTCCAGCAGTGATAGAATGTAGTTATTGCCATATTCGTGGACATCATATTAATTCATGTTTTAAATTACAACGGAAAAATGCTAGAGATTCCGTTACTCATTCTGTTAGGTATGCTAGTATGTATTCTCGTCGACCCAAACAGCAATGGGTCCCTAAATGTTATTGACTCTTTTCCTTTATTTGCCAGGATTACGCTGACGGGGATAACATTTGGCTTATGGATAGCGGGTGTTCTCGGCATATGACTGGAGACCATACTTTGTTCCGAGAACTTGAGGGTTTGCATGGAGGTTTTGTGACTTTTGGAAATAATGGAAAGGGACAGATCATTGCTATAGGCACAGTAGGTCATCAAGGGACTGTTGAAGATGTGTGCTTGGTGGATGGATTAGAGCACAATTTACTGAGTGTATCACAAGTGTGTGATAAGGGTCCTTCCGCGATCACCTTCGATTCTTACGGCTTTGTTGTCACTGATTTGACGACAGGTGCATCACTTCTACAAGGATATCGCAGAGGTAATTTGTATCTAGTGGATGTTGATGATCAAAGATTGGACGCTACCTGTCTCACTGCTTCCACCGAAACTGCTAATTTATGGCATCAGCGTCTTGGTCATGCTCATATTCGCCTGCTCAATAAATTACGAACTCA